>JAPMAE010006618.1:1858-12271 GCA_036584705.1 Rhyacophila sp. 25_7 | reverse complement strand
TAAAAATTTTGTTTCTGTGACTGGCGTAGCAACGCATGCCGGGTTTCAGCTAGTTATTTATATAATAATATTACATAAAGGAAATAAGAGAAATATTTAAGTAAGCTCTATTTATAATGAAATAATAACACCCTTTTCTTCGAATTTTCACCAAAATATCTGAAAAATCATGGCCAGTGGTTATTTAAAAAAAAATCTTTTCTTAACCATATACGCTCCGAAACGAACCATATGGATATTCACAATGTTTTGACAATTTTTTTAAAGAGTAGTGATTGTCAATTATTAGCTTAACCGTTTCGGGTTTGTGTTCTGGCCACAATATAAACGAATAAATATTTGAAAAATTTTGCAACCAGCTCGGGCTTTGAACCCGAGATCCTCGCTTGATAGGCGTATGCGCTACCAACTAACCTAACGAGGACGACAAAGTTTTAAAAAAACATGTCTTATTATTTCAATATAATGGCTTTTCACCAAGGATTGATAGTATAGAAAATTAATAATATTGTGTTTATACATTTTATTTCCTATACCAATAATAACTTTCAAAGTAAACAATACAAAAATATAATTATACTCGTAGCAAAATAAAATGCCTGGTTTAATATATGAATAGAAGTGGAAACCTTCATATTAATATTAAATTAAATATTGATCGAATTGAATATATCTTCACTCTACGTTACATTATTTTTTCTTTTTTTAAACTGCATTTTTACATCTCTGAATATATGATCCAACGGGGCATGAAGCTAATTTCATTGTTTATTAGATAATAGTTTATATTGTATTAATTCTGTCGACATTTGGAACACAATCTAGTTATTTATTGAGACTGACGATGTAAGAGTACTCCACAGTTGAATTTGCTTTATTACGACATAATAGAAAGTAATATTAATTTAGAGAAAAATAAAATAGTTTTATTAGATGTTTTAAAAATGAAGAAAATGTATGTAGTTCAACAATAAATAGAGAAGTTCCGGAGTGCACCATGCACAGCTTATAGAAAGAACTTCAATTATTTAATATATGTATGTATAATAAATATAGTTAAAAGTAAAATTCTGACTATCATTATGCTCAAATTCAACAACCGTGCATACTAACACAAATCGAGAGTAGATGCATTACCAATATTAATTACTAACACGTAAGTTGCGGTCATCGAAATTTGGAATTCACTGTACCAAAGCGAAGTTGAAACAAATGGTGGTAATGGTGACCGTCAAAAAGTTTTGATAGTAAATACAACATTCTACGGTTCTATATTCGGAAATACGTTTTAATAGGTAAAATTTTGTAATTTAAAAGTGAAAGCGTGTTTATTATTTATAATGACCAGTTTTGTGATCCATTATCTTGAGTCGTTATTTAACGAATTAGTGTGAACAGTATGTAAATATTTGGCTTATAAATTGAGCGCAATGGGTTTCCCCAAAAAAATACGGAAGAGAAAAACGAATTTTGCCACTTTTCATGTTGTTGCAACGTGATTCACTGCAAGTTTTTTTTCATTTGTATGAGTAAAGACTGAAGTCACAAATTATTAGTACTATTTAAACTTGAGGCGGAACATAACGTATCTTGCGTAGTTTGATTAATGATCATTAAGTTAAAACCAACCTAGGTTATCGTATTTTGATTAAAAATGACACATGCTTTTTTAAGTTAATTATATCTTTAAAAATATAAGATAAAACAACCCAATATACTAAATGATTTAAATATAAGCATAAAATATTTTTTTAAATATTACTATAATGATACCCTGAGTCTTATCTGTACAAACTTTAGATGTTGAAAATAATACTTGTAAGAAGGCAGTGGGCAAAAAGCTCTTAAATAATAAAAGATACGAAACCTCATTCATGACAATTAAAAAAACATTTCGTACACAACCAGGGTCTGGATTAAGTTTTCAGGATTTGCTTTAAAAGCAGCAACCCTAAGTATCACTGTTATAATCTAATCTAATATCCACGCCCTTTCTACTTTTCTGTTTACAATGTAGTCACTAAAATGCAACAAGGGAAGTTATTTAAACGAAGAATTCGCAAAACAACGAACGAAAGAGCAAATAATGATAATGTTAAGCAGGCGCGTTTAAATACTTGTGCGAAGAAATACGAAATAAGACGTCGGGAAAATGTGGAAAGTTAGCTCACAGAAAATACAGACGTCGTCACAGTCGTCGACGATTTTTCCTTCTTGTATCATTCCACGCATAGATAGGGATATATATTTCGTAAGGGTGTCTATGTAGTCATTATTAACACACTGTGGTCTCCAACAATGCTATAGACTTGTTTAGTATGGGGAAGTGTGCTTATTCCGTGATAGCGTGCGCAGAGGGTTTTGCCATTTCAGAATATTTTCCGTATAAAGATCCAACTTTATAAGCAGTAGTAATTCGATTTAAGTGCCAGCTTTAGCTAAATAATTATTCAAATCTGATTTTGGCTGGAGTCTAAAAATCAAAATAATAATGAATCGACACGATATTTTATATGAAATAATCAATATCAATACAGTTATTTGGCTTTAAGTGAATAACGAATCTGCAAATATAAACAAAGCGTATTATGTTTTTTTTTTCAAAATTTATATTCAAAGTACAATAAAACATTTGCTATACGACGTGAACCGCTAATTATTGTATTTTTATTTGGTTACAAATGGAATACATAAAATGCCTTTAAGATGAAATGGAAGTACATCCGTTTTAATGTGACAAATTTAATAACACCATTAAAGGACTGCAAACTATAAGATGTTATTGAAATTGAACAAACACCGTCGAATTTATATAATCATGATGCATGGTAGTAATAAGAGATTTTGACATATACGAGTATGTGCCAATAAACAATGTCTGGGTATTTTCAATGGTTTCTTTATTACAAATGTTTGTCTTCTTGACAAATATAAAATTTAATTGTTTTACTTAGAGAGGTTCAGTGAATACTTTTTCCCGTAACTCACGGCGCGATCCACGGCTATTGAAAATTTTCATATATCTATTTTCTAATTATGACAAGAATATGGATAGTAATAAGCAAATATGTATTAAAAGAAAATATTAATTATCAATTATTAAAAGAAGCACTCATATGGAGAGTTTAGAGACGGGCATAATGATATTTTTTAATGACAACCGTTAAACATTAATGAGATTACAAATAATTCAAATAATAAAACAAGAGGCGACAATTCAATAAAAAAATACCATATAGAGTACAATTTTAACAACTTCCAGTATAAAAAATGGTTACTTTGAGAACAAATGACAATTGAATGTTTGAAATTACTTTTATGCATATTACGAGATGCAGCAGAACCGATAAAGTGGTTAGGAGGAGTCAATTCTCGGCAGATCCTGAAAGGAAGCAGACACACGTGATTTCCTTCTGTTCCAGATTTTGCGGTGTGCATTTATTTTGAAAACAACCGATCTGTGATCACGATGCAAAGAGCTTTTCGGTGACGGTTGAACTATCCGCGCAGCAATGTCGTTCCTAATGCGAACACAATTCAGTTCTGGGTTAAGCAGTTGGAGAAAACTGGTAGCACACTAAGTGTTTAAACACCGACCTCACATCCTACCAGAGCTGAAGGAGCGGATTATTGAAGAGGTTATCGTAATGCCCCGCGATATACGTGAACGGGATGTACAAAACTATAGGGATTGTCTCCAACAACGTGTCGCTGACGACTGCTATCTTGAGTACATTATATTCCAAGCTTAATGATTATGAATGGTATCTGCTGTTCACTTCGAAAATAAAAATATTGTTTCTTTATATACCCGTACCACATTTTTATAACACCTCAAAACTGCTTAATTGGTTCGTATGCACCTTGAGCATATATAACTTGGACAAAATAAAATATATTTAGATAAATTAATAGTTTTACTTAAAAATGTAATGTGTTGAATAAATTTTTAGCTAAACATATACAAGTAACTTCAATTAAATGTCTAATTTAAATGAATTGATACTACTAGGCGTATGCCTGCTAATATCGGTTGTAAATTATTGCATTATATATTCGTTTATATGTCCTAAATATAAGTTTATAATGCATTGCAATGTTTGCATATTGTTACAAAACAATGAAAATTTGATATTTATGGATATTATAGTTTCAAGTAGCGAAATGCTTAGAATGTTTAGTGAAAAGAGTACGCAGTGCCTGCGGTAAAACGTCGTGGAAATTCTCACAATATTCGTTGATGGTACTCGAGTTACATTACAGGGATGCCACTAACAAAGTAAGTAGAAAGACTCCGGATGTATTGTTTTAAGAGAGAATAAAATCTTGTACGCGAATAATAATGTAATGGAAGCATTTTAAAAAAAAAATATACTTCATGAAAAAATGAGAGCAAAAGCTCATTCCAACTTTGGAGTATAATATTATAATAGTAAAAAACTTTTAAAAATTAATTAATGACAGTCTTCAATTTTCACATTATTAAAAGGCACATATGGCTAATAAACCAATATTTTTTTATGAGAAATCGTAAGATTTTATGATTTTTGATGTTATTTTAAGATTTTACGTTAGGGGTCATCCATAACCTTACGTATATATATACGTGACAATAAAACATTAACCATAATGGTCATAACCGTATATATATCGACCGTGTTTAGGTAAAAAGGAGAAACCCTCACAGAACAAATTTTAAGGGAGGCACAAAAAACGTGTTCTAATGATTTTTAGTCAAAGTCATATTAACGCAAACTTAAAGTGCATGATGACCAATAAATTGGTTTTTCATTTTCTTGATGTGATAATTCTGAACCTTATTAAAGAAAAATTACGTTTAATGCTATTTTCTTTTCCATACAAACTTAGTAGATCGTCCTTTTAAAGCTAAATTTCGATAATAATTCGGCATTTTTGGCTTAATTCCTTTTGACAAGATGTATTTAGCTGTGTACATTATGATTCTCAAATAGAAATATTTTTCAAAAAAGTGAGGGTTACGCCCTTTTACCTAAATAAGGTCAATATATTTCATGTCAACTTAAAGATGGAGCACATCGGGATATGTACTCGTACAATGTAAAAGATATTGAAACATTTTTTGTCAGTAATAATTGTAAATTATTAGCTGAACCGTATGATGATTACAAATATAAATATTTTTTATTTAATTGCGACTAGCACGGAATTCGAACCTGCTATACTCGTTCTGCTAGTTGGATGTTCTGTGTCGCTCCCGGTACGTCAGTATATATTTTGTATTTTGAAACATAAATACATTTAAAATTTATACATGTAATCATAGAAACACTTGAGATGGAAACAGTAATCTCAAACATAATTTTGTACAGAAAAAAACAAAAATTTTTAGCAGTGAATGTAACAAGGTTCTGCAAAAAATCTAAAGTACCACAATAAGCAATGGGGGTAAACTGCGGCAAGAAAAGCAATAGAGTCACGACAAAGACCTAATGGATTTAACGACTCCACTTAACAGACATTTGTTGAATTTGTTGTTCATAAAATTATTATTGCCAGTGAAACAATGCCGCTTTATATCAAAATAAAATATTTATATTTAAATTAAGAAATTTTGTATGGATGCTTTAAGAATTCTTAGTTAAAAATAACCCGAAATTCATTTTTGGGTAACGAATACTGAGAACCAACCCAATTAATTATTTCTATATTAATTAAGAAAACGACCTTTAAATTATTTGTTTCATGAAACTCAAACCAAATAACAATAAGTACTATACAGAAATGTGAATCAATTATTCTCTTGTTTCTCCGATAACAGCTGTACAAAAAATGAACAGCATCGTAAATAAAGAGCGTATTACTGCATATCGATAGAATTTGAAAAAGTATATATACATCATACTTTAATATTTTTTTGAGTAAATTAGGTTATTTATTTTAGTTATTTATATTTTAAAACTATAAAAGTACAGCGATGAGTGAAGCAGGAAAAAATGAAGATATTAAAAAATATATGGTTTTTATAGAAACAAAGCAATTTAATATAATTATTATTGCATGAATTAACTAGTATCTTTCTTCTCTTCTTCACTTGTAGACAGTGTAATTTATTTAAAATAAAGATATTTTACTCGCGAGAGAAAGTGTAAAGTGACGACCACAAAAATATTCTCCCTGTAAATATATAATACCTAAGAACATGACAAAAAGGTGATAAAATAATGAGTTCAATTTGTCATTATTATGCATTTTTGGTAGGGCGCGTAGAAGACTAACAAAGAAAAATTATTGAGACTGTTAAGAGCTAAATTGCTTACGGACTTGTAATATATATATATATAAGCAAAGCGAACTAAATATAGCACATTTTTTTAAATAAAACTATTCAACAATAGAGTATGAGTATGACAAAATAATTTAAACACACCAGTCTTCTGACTGAAACTGAGGATAAGTTCTTCAGAATACTAAGTAAAATTAAATCAAAAATTTTTGTTTTAAAATCTGTATAATGAGAAAAATGGAGCAATTTTAGTAAGTTGTTCAACGAAAATCATTTATTTCAACGTAAAATAACATAAAATTAGAAACGAAAAACTATTTGTTTTTCAGCCCACACGTGAAATCATCAATTTTTAGTAGTATATCAGCTAAAACACTATAAACATAATTAAAAAAAGCAGTTTTAATATTCAGTTACAATCATTATGTATAAGCATAGATTTTGAATATTTTCTAAGAATTAGAAGTGTCATAATGTATTTTTCTTCTGTTTTTATTGATTTTAACTATATAAAACGACTTTAATATTAACGTCTTGGATTCAAATTGTATGCATTAATTTCTAAAACACCTGTTGTATATGATAAAATAATGAATATTCTTGTAATATTCAATATTTTTTATAAATAATCAAGAAAAATAAAATGTCTGTCAGACCATGATGAAAAAATATTATATTAATAATTTAGAATTAACTTTTTATTATTTTGATGAAACGATAAATAAAATCACAAAATATGTTGACATGCTAATATAACGAAAATATTTGTATATTTAATAACACAGCAATTTTTTTTACATAGCCCGTTAAATTATCAACATTATAACCCCACGTAACCTTTAAAAGCATTTTATAATATTTTTGGTCACAATGACCCTTAAATATTATAAATCTTAATATTTAAAGGGTGTCGTTAAATGAGTAGATTGGAGTTATACATGGCGCAGGGTGCGTCGTGCAACTTATTGCTGAAATTCGTTATGGCCAAGCATAAATTAAGCCTGAACACCCGCGGCACTTGTTTTAGGTACTCAGGTGCGGCAAACGTCGAGCTTTTCGTACAGAGTAGAACGCTGAACATATTCACTGAATAAATTCATTCACCGTCCTGAAAAATTTACTTATTCCGACAAATTTACATAGTAATATAGATATACATTTACAAGATTAGTACAATGGTTTGATTAAGTTTTATTTGATATAATTACCAAACTTATGCCGAATTCACTAGACAAATTTGACTCTGTTCGGTGTCTTACCCACACAACATCTAAGCTGTCGATGCAATTTATAATAACTTTGGTGCTAATTTGTCAAACATTTAGACACTTTAAAACAACGATTTAAATTGTTTGATAATCAGACTCAGATAAATGTTGATATGACATATAGTTATTCAGCTTAAAAGAAAATTTTATTTAAAAATATCGATATGAAGTCTTTTGTTGTATTTATTGAAATATCATACCTGCCAATGACGAAAAATAGTACATACTGTAACATTTTGTGTACTGTGAATATCGTATAGCAATGGATAGGCGGTAGTTAGTTTTGACCGAGTACAGCTGCGAGTCCAAAGCATTTTGCACGGAGCTGAAAGCTGCTCTGGCAAATCCTATTCGGATAGCGAGTTTTCTTTGCGAAGTAGCAATCGTGATACGCACCCCCAGATACCGAAAGCTATCAATATACAATTAAACTCCGCCTATTCAACGCTCGTATAATGACGGTGCTGTTCTATGGTAACGAAACATGGCACTTTACGAAGTCTCAAAACAATCGTTTACCGAGCTTAAAAAACAAATGCCTGTGGTGAATTCTGGGAATGCGGTGGTATGAATATACGCGAAATGAGGTAATAAAGCAAGAGACCATACCGCCTATCATCACATCATGGTGAGGATGAGACGTTGGATTTGTCTTGGCTATGGGATAAGAATGCTTTAATCGCATCTCAACCGGGCAAGTCTTTTCTTCAAGCCAACCAGATTTCGTCGTCATGGGAGGTCACTAGATACCATACACATATGCATTCGGCGGAGTTACGATACGCTGGCATGACATGGAGGATGCAAGATGATTGGTCAGGAACACATACTTATGGAGGCAACATGCGGCGTTCGTGTACTCCGGCTGAGGGGTGTGACATGGTTTAAGAAGAAGAGAATATCGTATATCACAAAAACCGTCAGCATAAAAAATCAGTTATCTTGAAATAATATTCCGATCCTAACAAAATAGAAAGTAATTTCATTTTAATAGTTTTTATTTTCTTTCATATACGGAAAATATTGCATCTTAAATGAATGCGCATTTATTTAGATGTACAAAGTACGAGTAAGTAGTGAAATGAACAAAAGGAAGGACGATACCGAAATTAATAATAGGATTGTAAAAAATACCGCAAACAATAGGCTTTCTTCATTACTGTGTTTTTTTATTTGAAAAATTTATGGGACATTTTTATAAACTGTAAATCTTAAAACTAAAAAAAAAACTTTATGAATTGTTTGTATTCATTATTTCACAACAATATTTCAGTCTCCGTGATGTGATATTAAACGATTTTTATTGTATCATAAAAATGACGAGCAGCTTTAAATATAATTAAATAGAATGCAAATTAGGTTGATAGGTTAATCAAAAATTATAGCCTTCATTTTTTTAAGAATAAAGTAAGAGTATGTAAAGAAGTGTATGAGGTATTTTACGAGTATGTAACATTAAGTAACATATAAGTCGTATATTTTAGTTGAATTTTAATTTTGTTTAAAAATATAACTTTTCGATTCCAAGCTTCGATATATGCTTGTTGTAAAAGTTTGAAGTAGATGATGACTGAACATATTTGGATGCATTTTTAACAAGAAAACAATATTAGATTAATATTGAGAAAAAGTAATTGAAAAAGATAATTTTTTTATATATTTTACTATTGCAGAGAATACAAAAACAGGCCGAAAAAAATAAATCACTAAAGTTTATTAAGCAAGACAGTGGCGTGCCACGTTTATCGCGGTGGTAGATGAAATTAAAATAATAAAAATTACCATAAATTTGACATTATTGTGATTAGGCCAAAGTTTCCCTATAACGGGATAAATATATTCGCGAATGCGGCCGCCGTACAACAAGCCGAGAACAACAAAAACAAGAAATTTTCTGTTAAGATTTCGGGCACGCAAAATCATAAGCTGTATTTTATACAAAGTTTACATTATCACTTAGCGGAATTTGTTTCTCTCTTGGAAATTTTATTATTATTTGAACGAGTAAAATAAACCTAATTAGCAGTTGCTGGCATCTGTGTATAGAAAAGAAAATTTACCATTGACAATCTAAATCATTTACAATTAAGCCACCTCTGAAATAACATAATGGCAAAGAAAATTCATTTGAGAGCCTTTAAGGAAAATATTTAAATCAAATACTTGACAATGATATTCGATAGCTAATTCTATAGAGGAACATTGGAGTCATATTCTGGATAGAACCCGAAGAATTACGTTAAACGTACGAGTATTACTGCAACAATACAAACAGTACTTTAACAATCATTATTCAGCATATAAATCTATCAATATAAAATATATTTAGGCGCGTTGGTGTCCAGATATATTAATTAAGTTTTATACAATGAAAAGATTAATAATCAATCATAATACTATTAAAACATGAATAAAAAGGAACACAAAAGTGATGAATCAGATGTTGATACATCCGCGGTAAATGATACATTTAATAAGTAATATTAACAAAAGTGAACCATGCAAACAAAATGAGACGTAAGCGGAGTGGTATATATATAATTTTTTTAACCATATTCACTTCGAAACGAAGCATATGGATATCCAAAATGTGTGACGGATTTTTCATGAGTAATGATTGTCAATTATTAGCTCAATCATTTCAGGTTCGTGTCCTGGCTACAATAAAAATGAATAAGCGTTTGAAAAATTTTGTAAACAGCATTGACCCCGAATTCGTGACCCCCGCCTGCTAGGCGTACGCACTATCCACTAGCTTAACGAGGGCGGTTTTTGTACACACTAAATTTAAAAAAAATAGCCAGACTCTTGACCTGAGAAGCATTCGATATGATTGGTAACATTTTTATGGTGTCAAAAATAATGCAGTTTTCTCCGTAA
>JAPMAE010006610.1:918-12276 GCA_036584705.1 Rhyacophila sp. 25_7 | reverse complement strand
TAAGCGATTGAACTAATTTACGGAATTAAATAATTTTAATACTGCAATATATCACATAAAACATAGTTTTGTAGTTAGCATTGATAAATTTTATTAGAATGAACAAACAATTGTTTAGGGCTAGAAAATCTCATATATATATGTAAAATAATTTGACAATCTTATATAAATTTGCGTCAAGTTATCATATAAAATATACGGTGTTATTTATTTTCGAGTTAATTTAGTGTATGAAAAGAGTTTTGTATGATTCTTTACTGTTACATCATTCTTGTTATATCTAAATACACATAAAATTGAAATTTTAATGAAGATCATTCTGAGTCGCTGTAGCAAATATAAAAGTCATAGACAGGCGTAAAGAATGAATACAATTAACTTAAGACATTAGTGCTTTCATCGTAGTTCATTTTATATTGGTGTGTTACAAAGAGAGAGTAAATTACTTAATCTAAAAAAAGCTGAATAAAGTGCACAAAAAATTATATTTGTTTTTTGGTTATTAAAAATTGGTTAATATGACAAATATATTTACATGAATCCAACAGTTTACAGGTGTAATGATTTGAAAAGTAAAGAAGTGTCTTAAATTAAAAGCTAATTTTTGGTATCTTACTATTTGTTTCTTTTTTATTCATGTATATTTTGAGTGATTTAAAAAATAATAATTATATTTTTAATAAAATGTTGGCAGATACAGTTATACATGCATCTTCAACCATTGTTTTACTAATTTTATTAGATTTTATGTTTTAATAATACTAATGGTTTTATTGGCTTTGCAAATCAAAGAAAAGACAGTGAGTGTAAAAATGACTTTTTATTTGCAATAAATACAATCGTATAATCAATACAAAACTATATAAAAATGATAAGTAAAATATAACCGTATCTGCAATGAAAATATGAAAAATAACATACACATGTTCTTTTATAATCCATTATATATATGTATTACATAATTTAATAATTTAGGATATCGATTACACATAATTTTATGATTCTTATATAGAACCGCTAATAAAAGTGCAAATCTGTAAAAAAATACTTTAAATATAATAAAAAAGACATTATTTAAAGTAATAAGATAAACATCTCTTTTATTCGTCTAAATATGTACATATATTATATTAAATTATTTTTAATGTTATTAAATAATAATAAATGTGTATATGTGAGTTTCTGACCACTGGTTATCAATATATTCCGTTATATGTCGAGACATACACGTTGTTAAAAATTAATGGTATTATACTAAAATAGAAAATAAGCAGAAAACAAGAAATATATACCACATTTGGATAAAAATATAGCCCACAATGTTCGTATATGTAAAATATCTACAAAGAAAACATTATCACGTAAGCACTAAAAATACACAGCTGTTTTTTTAATATATTTTTGTTTTATTGGCGAACTTAATATCAAAAAGAGAACGAAAGTTGTACAAGGTGATTAAAGATGACAACCAGTAAATATATTTTTGTATAATAGCGGAAGGTATGAACATTTTCAATGAAAGTATGGTAATGTATATTTATGAATAATATTCATCTTATGAAAATTAATTTTGTGCGTTGTTAAAAACCTCGAGTTGAAAATACAAACCATGAATAATCAACCATCCCGTGATAGTCGAATCCATTGAAAAAGGAGAATATCTTCCAATTTAGGCTGAACACACATATATCCAGTAACTGCTAATAACACCTGTACCTTCCCTGTTCTCGTACGTCCATTACCTTCACTCGCGTACTTTTATTTTTAGCTTTTTATGCACATAAAATCATAATACGGGACTATTACCCGTTTATATATTACCGTACCCTTTTAGCTTGATAAGGAGGCTTTGCGAGCGAGTTGGTAAGAGGGAAAAAATACCCATCATCACCCATTAGCAGGGAGTTTTCATTTGCTGCACATTATCTTACTCCAGAAAATTATATAAAGCTTTTTTGCCTATTGGTAATAATATTATAATAACAGATATCTATATATATAAAAATTAAGAAAGAAATGTTATAACTTTAAAAGTGGTAAGCTTAACATTTTGATGATATTTTTAAAAAAAATATTAAACTATATTTTGCCTTTTAGTCTGACCATATAGACACTACGAGTTGCTTCTGTGAATCCTTGAATTTTAACTTCTCTTATTGCAACTTTCCGTTATATAGACATTACATAAGTCTACCGAATCCAACTGCTGATGGTTTTGTCGACATCCAGAGATGATGCGAATTATTTGGTTAAAAGAAAATGTATATCTAATATAGAAGCAGTTATTATCTGACTGGATACAGCAAATTTTGCTGCCGTACTCTAGACCTTGGTAAATTAATAAAGAGGTCCAATTGTGCGTGCGAGAATGACCATTAGATCGATGAACATCTTAAATGGGACTACCTTTTAATTGTTTTACCTGGTATAGAGCTATTCACGAATATTTGTCTCTACACAGGTTCTATCGTAAATGCAAATTTGGTGTCTACCAGAACTAATTTCAACATCTTTTCAGAATTTGGGTATTTTTCAGAGACCAATTTCACAATGACTCTCAAATGAACTCATCAGTTTCAGGCTTGAACGACCGAAATAATTGTGCATCTAGTACACTAGAAACTTTATTATATGAAAAGAAGCTATGAGGCAATTAAATAGTCGACATACTTGTACTATGTTAATCTATTCCACACTACAGTGCATCATGATACCGGTAGCTCCGTTACTGTAATGGTTATTATAAAGTAGGGTAAAGAAAGGAAGATTCTTTCACGTAGTGTCAGGAAGACGAGTGAATGATGGGAAAGGAATTAATTTTGTATATCATTTTTAATTCAGGCATTCTCAGTATGTAATCAAACTATGTTTATCTTCTCATCATCTCTTTGGATGTGATGATAATATTTTTTTTATTAATTGTTTATAAAAATATTTATTTTGCCATTAATAATGTTCATCTTCCTTTTAAACTAATAGATATTATTGTTTTTCAAAACATTTTTTTGCTTTTAGCTAGATCGAAGGCGAAAGTTTTTGCCTTCAAGATGCTTTTGCAGACTATAGAATCATTTTTTTTTACTAAAATTTAATTAGTTAATAAAATAAAGTTTTATTACAATAATACCCAAAAATATGTTTTAAAAAATCATGACCTACTTTATCATCTACCATTTTAAAATATATTTTGCAGAAATAAGTATATATCCTGTGTTGTTACGGGTATTTTAATATAATTGCTTTTTACGAAGAGTCGATAGTAGATTCAATAAAACAACCGGAAATTTATTTTTGATATTTGAATATATGAACAAATGCTTATACATCGTAAATTTGTATATAATTACGAATGTACGATTCAAATTTGATATTGGGAAGTTAATTGAAAATAATGTCATTCTTAGAAACAACTCAAAACATATTGAAATATTTCAAATTATGATAAAAAAATCAATGGAATTCATTATAAATTCACTCAAAATGTTACCAACAGGTTTAAAATATCGAACTTATTTTATCTAATTTTATGCTTTTGAATTCAGTAACGTCTCCTGTCGCGACACTGTTTCCAGCCCAGTTAAAAGTTCCGAGTGCCGGCCGCAGCAAGCGCCAGGGGTCGCTTTACATTAGAGGCATTGGTCTGAATATTTCATACGATGAGAGGATGTTATAACAAAGTTTAAATTATTCGTAAAATATAAATGTAGTTTTTAACTCCGACGAAGCATTTATGGTAGGCTATTTGATTTTGTTTCGAATGCAGTAGATGGAACCAAAAAGTAACTTATTTTATAACTGCTTAAATATATTCTAATAAATTCAGCTAAAACATGGATAGCTAAAAAAATAACTCAATTTTTTAAAATTGATATCAAAGTATGTAATACATATTATTACGATATTATACTGTGGCATATTATTTAATTTCGTTTTGAACTATTTTATAAGAATCAATACACAATAGTGGATGACAATAACAATATCTTTGACAAACTATTTTGATCAAAACTCTAAAATTAACATACACCGTACATACCGACAAATATAATTATTATAAATAAAATTTTATATACTGAGAAGTAAGTTTTGGTTGCATTTGTATAATATATTATATTTTTTTATATCTATAGTAATTGTTGTTCTGGACAAAACAAGTGATTAACTGCGATGAAATAATTTATAATTATTTTTTCTTAATGCAATACATATCGTTCGTATACTGGAAAAAAGCGTTAAATCGAAAATTACCGTTTTAACCTAATAATGTTGTTTGATAGATTTTTGCACTCTTCATAGTCTGGTAAAACAAGCTTAAGGATATTCCACGTATTATTTAAATGTCACTAACTATTAAGTCAATATTGAATATTATTTACCGGCAAAATATACCAAACTGACGAAAGATTATTTATGGGATCACATGAAGTGCGTTTAGACTCAATTTTCTCAATACAGAATCTTTTGACCTAACGCCTTCTGCCTGTATGCTGAAGGTATTGTGTATAGTGTGTGTGTGTGAGAATGTGTACATAAGTTTATGATTGTGAAGTACTATTAAAGAGAAAGGTTAATTATACAAATATTGTTTTTGAGTTTACAGATATTATCATTATCATTTTCCAAAAAGTAATTGTTATCAGGAAGAATTTTAGATTTATAAACCAGAGTTATATATACATATAACTTTTTATGTTTGTTTAATATATTCAATAATATTTAGAAAAAATCCCATTAAATTAATAATAATGAGTAATTAAAAAATGTTCAAGATTCAAGTATGTTGACCTCGACTCGCTGTTTGAAGTGAAGTTTTTTTTTTTTATGTAATAGTGTACATCATTGACGAAGAATGTTTACAATTAATTTCTGTAGACAGAAGTTTAACAAATATTTCATAAATTATTTCATTAATTTATAGACGTTTCTCAAAATTCTATGTAGGTAATAAATTTTTTGGAAAAATTACTTGGAACTGATAATAATATTTCGACATTCTTTTTTTCACGTTTATTAAAATAAACTGGAACTTTTTGATTATTAAAAAAAGGCAATTTTAAGTAAAAAAGAAAGACAAACATAAAACATTAACTTTATTCAATATTAATAATAACGGTGCCTAAACATTTGACGTTAAATACTTTATTAAACAAAAATAACACATTATTTAATGTAAATAAATTGAAGTTGTAGTTAATTGGTCACGTGTGAATTTACTGTAAAAAAAATATTAAAGTATTTATTAAACATTGAATGTAGTTTTAATGTAACGTATTTAGAAATAGTAAACTCATTTTAATAAATGAATACTAAGAGTGTTTTTCAAACAGGCTTTGCAATGTTATATTTAATTGCAACATCTGATTGTAATCTATAAAAATCGTCTCCAATAACTTAAAAATATTAAATATTTCATGATTTACGAGACTAAGTTTCTAATATTTCTCGAATAAATAATACGATGACTTTTAAAGTTATTGACGTATATCTATCTATCTATTCACAAAAATATTATCGATAACAGATGTTTTGAAAAACTTGATTGTTGTGTTGAGAATTCTAAGAAAGAGAGAGAAGGGTCAAAACAAAAGAACAAATTAATCTATGAGTTATTCACCGTCATCGGAATTCCACATTCTAACATAATTTACATTAATTTGGTTCGTTTTATAGGAAATTCATATGATAAAATAATTTTTCGGATAATTAATTTATAAGAAACTAAATAATGTGTTCGGGCGATTAATGTTGTACTTAACGAAGTTACATTTTATAACTAAAGTATAAATCATTTAATTTGAATAAATTTTATTGTTTCGAAAATTAAGTTTTTTGATTGAACTATGGATATTTAGTGTTGCAAAGCTCGAATAGCTTCAACGACTGCTTGGTGTTTTCAGTGTTGAAAGACACTGATGTGGTAAAATGTTATTTTATTGATGGCAACCGTGATAATTTTCTCTTATTAACCTTTTAACAGCCCACTTTTAAATACCAGATACATTACCCAGTACATAAGAAAAATATAATTAAACAATGACAAAAAAACATTAGAAAATTAAGCATAATGAGAACTTATAAATGAGGCAATAATAAAAATCGGTCGATATTTTTGAAATAGGAAAAGACAGCGAGCATATCGGCGTTTACAGACGTGTGGAAATGAAGCACTCATGACGTACGAGTAAATGTCCTATCACGTGTCATTGAAAGACAAAGTGTAAGCAAACATGAAATTTTGTAGAAAGCTTTTATAAAGTATATCTTCGATAAAGTAAATTTTAGTTTAGTGGCAAAAGTGTGAATTTTGAAGTCCATTAAAAGAAAAAGCTAGAAAATGACAATAACAATAACTTACATATAAATTTTGCATAACCTTTATGATTAATATTCAAAGGCAAGGCAAGAAAACGTTTTCATTCATTAGTTAATTGATAATGATTTGCTATTATGTTAATTAATTATCTTTAAGTAAATGAAATTGAGGCGAAATTTAATGGCATTTGCTTTTACTAGGTGTCAGTCCAGGTTCGCTAGTAAGCACGTCTATCGCTTAAAGTGAACTACTTTAAACAGTGAGCTTTAAGTTCACCCCACACTTGTAGTGATAGTTTAATGCAGTAGCACTAGGGAGCTTCTGGGAGAATAATTATAGGGATTTGAATATACAAGTTTTTTTTAATCATCGATTAATTTATTATCGAGATAATATTAAAAACCAGTGACTTCTATTCGATATACGAAAAAAAACGTTTTTATAGACTGTAATTTTATTTGATAAATATTATTTGATTTTTATATACAATAGTGACAAGAATCTAACTTTTCAATATGTATAATTAAACAACTATAGAATTCATGTCTTCAACAAAATTTGTAATATATGGATTAATGACTTGTACAAAATCCCATATTGCAAACAGAAATATTTCAGTATAGTTGTATTCATTTATCTGTGCGGTTTTGTCTATGTATTTGTTAAGTCGTACATGTATAGTATGTATGTGGGCGTGTTGAAAAGTACAGGCAAGCACAAAACTAATTGTAACTAATATACTAAAAACAAATTAGAACTGCATATAGATGAGCACACACATAATATACGGAACCGCACAAATAAATGAATACCATTATACAGTTATATTCATTTATTGGTCGAAAAATATGCACTAAAGACAGTTTGATTTTAATTTTGGATTTAGATTGATATGCTTAGTTACTTAATTTTAAAATAATTTCATGAATATTGTTGTATTTTTGCAGTCTTATAAATAAAACAAATACTTTATTTCAAGCAACACCGCTTTAATATGTAATTTTGAAGAGTTCATTTAAATATACATAAATCCACATACTTATAGAATTTCACTCGAACCTATATTTGGAAATTTCTTAAAGAAATACTTCCAGTATATGATTCATGACCGCAATGTTACTGTGCTCACACAAAACCTAATTAAATTTTATATTTATTGACTTACTAATTACCAGTGAAATTACATTACAACATTATTTACTGTCGATACTTAGTGGCAATAATATATTCAAAACAAAATTATATTCTTACTTCTCCTAAATTTACTTAAAAAATCGATACCCAACAGCCCGTAACAACATATTTTTCTTTACAAATGAAAATGAAAAATAAAATAACCGTTCTTGATTTTAAAAATATGTTTTGCAAAAATCAGTATAAAAAACTGTTTTCTTATTTCAGTTATATTGCAGCAGATATTAAAAAATATAGTGGGAGTCGCTACTATTCAACCCTGTTTAGGTAGGTAAAAGGACGTGACCTTCAGTTTTTTGAAAAATGGTTTTATCTGAGAATTACAATGTGCACAACTAAATACACGTTATGTCAAAAGAAATAAGCCAAAAATGTCGATTAATCATTGAAATTCAGCTTTACATTTTGAAAAAAGAACCATATACTTAGTTTGAATGGAAACAAAAAAGCCATAAACGTCAATTTTAATAATTTTTCTTTAATAACTGTCATAATTATCAGATCAGGAAAATGAAACATCAACTTATTTATATATGATAATGTGATTTTAACTAAAAATTATTATAAAACGTTTTTTGTTCTATGAAGGTTACTTCCTTTGACCTAAGCACGATCGATATGTATTTAATAATTAATAATTTTACAAATCAATGCGTATAAGTTGCCAAAAGTAAATACCACCATAAAACTCTAGACACAGAATAAAGCAAATTGCCTCGAGTTCTCGTTATCTCTATTTTTTTTTGCAATGGTACGACTACGTAATATTCGTATATAGTAATATCAGTGTTTCCTGCTGCTGGCGCTTTATCGTATAATAGTATATTCCCGCCCTTTCTCTTGGCGAACCAGTTGCGAAAGATGCCGCCCTCTTTGGCCACTACATTACCTTTACAGGTTTAAACATCACGTCACATAGTGTGGCGTCGCATCATTCCATCACCTAGAACATGGGTTCATTCTCGAGCCATTGAACCCTTTTTACTCGAACGTTATATCCATATTACGATGTATGTGCCAGCACCATGAAAATTAAGAATATTTGCGGCCACGAAAAAATAACGCATTTTTATGAGAGAGGCGTAAAAATATTTTTTAGCAAAAAAACTATTTAATGAATTTGATTGATTGAAAACAATAAAGGCAAATAGATTCAAAATTATTATTAGAAGTTTGTTGAGAATTCATATCAGTAATATTATTTTGTCATTTATTTTAAACATTTTTAATACAATCACAATTATTACACTATACAAATATCTCATAAGAGCGATTACTCAGATTATTAGTCATATAATTAAAATGAATGATTTTTTTGTTAGTCATATTACTTTCATTATGAAATCTATTGCTATATGCCATTATCAAATAGGCATTATGGGTCTTTAAAATGTATTTATATTGTCTTCAAAGTATTGCTGATTATTTTTTTCATTTATAGTCTATAACCCTTATAGTTGATCAAAATATAATTAAAATATTCACATTTTTTTATATATACAACTAATACATTCAAATTTAAGATTCTAACAGCTTATAAACAAGCAAACAAGCTGTCTACTAAACCACGAAATATTTATTACACCCCTATAAAGGTAAAAAAATGCTACGGTTCAAGAAAAAAATATCTGTTATATTATTTAACACAAACCAAAAATAGAGGAAAAATGTTAATTGTGTTTTTGAATCATTTTATCAATCATTATATCAAAGAGCTGTCGTGAGAAATTAATATAATGCTCGTAAGTACTAAAAAAATATAAGAAAAAAAGTGTATTAACTTCAACAAGTTTAAAGCTTTCAACGAGCTTTAATGAAGTCGTGCATTTATAAATGCTGTCAATGAAATAGTACAAACAGATGAGACAAGTGTTCCATCATTATTCAGGAAGATAATACAGTTTCTTTTTTCCCCTGCAATAATATTATAGAATTTATGGTACATCTGTACTTTAAATTAAGAATAAAAACATAAAAAAGTTCTATAATTTTAAGTCATGAAAAAGATTTAACGTGTTAAAAATAGTATGCACTCGTAAATTATAAAGTAAAGAAATACTAGAAAACAACAAAATTAACTCGAGTCCAGCACTGCTGAATATAACTGTGTATAAAATGTACACATGTAAGTACGTGTAATGTGATGACTATAAAAATTTTCATTAATTTTCTTTATATTATTTAAAAAATTTGAAGCTTTTTGTAGCCGATGTATTTTTTTAATTATTCATGTTTTTTGTAATGAAATAGTGAGTCTCGCTAATGACCTCATACATAATGAATTCTACGAATTATAATCTTACAAATAATTAATGTGGGAGATTTTAATAATATGTATCTACGAGTAGTTAACACAGATGTGTATACTGTTGATTACGCTTACCATATTTGATTATCTTTTGAGTATAATATTACTACTTGTATAGTATTTTGTGTTTTTTATTTCAATAGTGACACTGTATTGTGATAAACGACATTTTAATAATAGTTTTCTTAAAAACCATAAACAAATAATGTACAACAAAATATTGAAATTCAACGGAAATATTTGTCGATTTCAATAAGTAGATTAAAAACGTACTTTTCTCTTAAATGATTCTTACTAAAATTAAATGGCTCTTACTTTATGTATCAATGACAAACACAAAATAAATCTCGTTTTAATTTATTTAATGAAGATACAACATGTTATGTATAATTTTGTTTTGAAGAATTTATTTATTTAAAAAATAAGACTAAGCATTGAAAAAAAAAATCAATGTAAATAAAGTAACAACTTTATTTATCGAGTGTTATTGTTTGTGTTTTAAACATTCGCATTGTGTGGCAGGTAATTTTTTGTCTTTCTGTACACTTTTTTCTTTATTTGATACAACAAAAAAAAAACATAATTGTAACAAAGTATTTTTCTAGATCATCATTTATTTATTTGAATTATACAATTATTTTAAATGAAATTTGATCGATGATCATATAATTCTTGTGAAGGGAACTGCCGTCTACATATACGTAATTTTAATTGAGTACTGTTTACCAAAATCTGAATGAAATTTATTTGCTTAAAAAACGTTACATGATATCGGTAATCTAAGCTAACAATCTAACAGGTACTTGTATTTCATTGCGAGGAGCTCGTTTTCAAATTAATATCCACCGCTTGTCCATTGAAATAATTCGGCTATAGAATGATAAGTTCTACGGCTCGTTAATATTTTACGCCCGCGCCGCTGATAAAGTATATCCCACCAAATGTATTTCACTTTGGCTGACAAATACACATAAATACTCGGATGCTTCCCAATAAATTGTATCGTCGGTTTTAATTCATCAGACGTGGGGAGCGTCGCGGCGCTTGTGAAGTGAAACGGCGTCTACGCCAAAACTCGTAGGATTTGTAGTTTTAGTGGGAATTCTCAAGTTATTGAGTTTAATTGAAATGCCAGTACAAAGTGTATTATTTAAATGTAGGACGCCGTATTATAGTAGTATTTACTTAGAATACGTTCTTATAAGCTATATAAATCTTTCGCTGAAAGTGGCACTGATATTTGTTAATAAACAGTTTTTTCATATGTGGGCGTAATTTGAACATTTATTTATGAAATCGGCTGTAACAGAATGATTAAATTAATTTGCTCTACTTTTGTTATTAACTTTATGAATGACAAAATAAAAACACTATGGATATATGAATTTGGCTTCGTTAGTAAGCGGGGGTCACGGATTGAAGACCCATGCTGGTTGCAAATTTTTTCAAATGTATTTATAGACAGGACACGAGCCCAAAATGGTTAAGCTAATAATTGACAATTATTAGTCGAAAAAATTGTCAAAAAATCTTCAAATTGTGG
>JAPMAE010006607.1:0-12278 GCA_036584705.1 Rhyacophila sp. 25_7 | reverse complement strand
AATTAGTATTATTACATTCAATGATATATTTTTACATAACTGTATTTTACAATTAGTTTAGACCCGTGAAACTATTAGAATCGCATATGGTTTTTTTAAAAGGTAAATTTCAGTTTTTATAAGACCGATTAAATATTTTTTTATTATTCAGCAATATGATGTATGAGTGCATCGTCTACCACGTTGCCACTCCGAATAAAACCCGATTGAATATTTCTGGGGAATTTCGAAAAATTATATTGTTTCACGTAACTGGAACAAGAATAATGAAAGTGATAAATAAACGATTAAATCAAATGGATGCAAAAATGTATTTTAATACTTATTGACATGATAGAGATATTGAAGAAAAATACTAACGACACTATGATAATATGGAAACGGAGTTTACAATTGATTTGGCGATAGCAGCGAATTAGAATTTTCATCTGCTAATGTGTTTATTCAGATTAGAAACATGTAATGAATACGTAATGAATTATTTTGTTTTTTATTTCAATATAAAAATACGAAAAAAATTATCTATAATGATTAGTTGCAATTAGTTTTGTGCTTGTCTCTACTTCTCAACATGCACACATACATAGTGTGTATGTACGACTTAATAAATTCACAGGGCCGCACGTATCGATAAATGAATTAAAATGTGATTATTTAAACAAACTTGAATATAATTTTTAATATAGAGAAAACCCGTTAAAGAATGTTTACATTGTATTGATATGTGATAAATTAAAATATTTACACATGTAGAATATGTTAATACCATAAAGAAAGCATGAAAAATTCCCTGTTTATTTGTACTCAGGTAAAAATCATATATGTAATCTTACGTGAAACTAGACTCGTGGTCACCTCACCAGGCATACATTATTTTTATTCAAACCGAAAACAATAGACTTCAAACTGGTCGTTTGACTTTATCGTTTTACAAAGGTCCTATTCTTTTTAAAAATATATTTATGAAATTAGAAGTTTGTATAAAATCATTATGTTTCCCTTCTCAGACTGGTTGATATTTTTTTGTGATAATCATAACTAATCAAAAAACTCAATATTTTAAGTTTATTAATGATACGTTTCAGACCATAGTACGCTACTATATAAATTTTCGTAATCTTGACAACTATCTGTAATGATTTTAGTTTTTTGAATGTTATAATCAAAAGTATATGAAGCGTCTAGTTACAAAAAGCGATATAAGCATATTTTGTCGAAATCGAGAAAATACGTTTGCATTCTACGCACATTTTACATTATGTCTGAAAATTTTATATTCCAAAACCCAATATAAACGTCCATGCATTGGAATATTTCAAATCTGATTGATTCTGCGAGCATTTAAATATTTATTTCATTTTAAAGTTTATCAGCTGATAAATGTCGTTATGTTCTAATTTAAACATAGAATACGATGAAAATAAAGAATCCTAATATAAAACAAAACCCGTTGTTTACCGAAAATATTGAACGTTGAAATTTAGTGCTTATATCGCTTTTTGTAACTAGACGATTCTTATCATCAATGAAGGCAATTAAAAATTATCATTATGAAATTATACCGAAGTACTGCAACAGTCAATAATACGATAATACGAATTGCTAATCTTGCTAATGTCATGCTTTAGTTCCCACAAATACTTATTGGGAGCGTTCATTTGATGGAATTATTTTACTTCAGGACCAACCTTTTACACGCCTTATATACGACTACATATATTTCCACATACGAGTACAGATGCGCCATACATCTCAATCACCTTTTCTACTTTCTTACGTTCATGATTGGAGAATAATAATCTAGTAATATTGTAGGCACAAGGATGCAATGCGCCACTTATAATCATCCAATGCGCCATAGATTGGCCTCCCTTGTTCTACCTTCATATTTCACTCGTTAACCTGTGCTTAAGGACATACAATATCACCGTTTCTGTTGTCACGTCACTACAATCTATTCGGATCCTTGACTGATTTCATAACTACAATTCTTTCTGCATCTTTCTTGATGTCATTTAGTTTAATATTGACAAGAAATATCTACCAAATTTATTTTAAATACCTTTTTGAGATTTCTACATTCATCTCACTAATAATATGACCCACCGAAGCCATTTGCTTTCAAGACATTAAATATTTTTGAGCGATTTGCTCAAAGTATTAGCGCTGATAAGTTTGGAAAAATTTTATTCACTAATTCTTTTTTGAAGTATCGTATTTCCGAATACCTTTTCTCGTTTCTCCATATAGCTCCAAGCAGTATAGATTTTATGATGAGGTTGTCACTTGCATATTTTTTTCCCACTAATTAATCCTTTAGCCCCATCCCATGTCATATTGACACCTAGTTACTCTGCTGAGTATACCTTGTGGATGTTACACAATGGTCTTCCAGGACAATGAAATTTAATAGGCTTGAAGACGAGGTATAACTTGTTGAGATTGCAAAAACATCGTAAGATATACAGTTTTTAAAAAGAATGTGTGACAGTCATTTCTTTCTCATTTTTGCATCGCCCTTAGTAGGCCAGTGGACAGCGTATATCCCTCTAGATACAACGGTAGCGGATTTAAATCTCGTAGCTGATAATAAATTCACAGGGATTTTCATGTGTATTTGAAAGAAAGGCATATATCAAATCGTTTAAGGTACTATTTGACTATTATTACTTTTTAAAAATCTGTCAACACAATGTTAGATCAATGTGCTTCGTTTCGGGGCGGATATGATTATAAGTAATCTTGTGTGCATACATACTTGTCTCCTTTTTGACACGATTTGTATATATGCTAACTAAGATAAAGTTATAATTCAGTGCTATCATGAAACATTTATCAAAATTGTACCAGGGAAAATCTCAGAATTCCAGAACGCCTCGATTTGTATGAGGCAAAATGGGCCTAGGTCCAACAACAATTTTATTTGCATAGTCGCGTTTTTTATTAATAATATAATAACAAAAATACCTTTGGAAACCGCCGTCTCTATTTATTTTCAGTTCACACGGACCAATGTTTGTTCAAGCAGTAAAAAATGGCCGCTTACGCAAACAAGAAAATATTTTATTTCGTCGTGCTTTAAAAGACAATTAGCGGGTGCCTGTTATTTTTTTTACCATCGCTTGCCACTTGACTGTCTCTTGACATAGTAGCACAGCTATTAAAAATACAACACGTAACTTTAAAAAAATACAAAGCGTCGCTTCAAGCAACTCGCGAGTCGTGTGATTTCTCTTTCTTTCACTTATGACTGAAAATCTATTTCAGTATTTCGCATATGAAAAAACTATAATGTCCGAGTTAAGTGTTTACATTATTTCATCTAAGATATCAATAATATATTTTACCCCTTGACAGACAAATTACTATACATCGCTGTTTACGATAACATCGAGAAATACTAACGATCGTTGTTGACGTCACTGCGCATGAAAAGCATAATGATTTTATGAAATTGTTTTTGTGCCATTACGTCAGTGGTGCGAAATACTTTAAGATACAGTATACCCCAATTCCGAAAATATCGACCGTGTTTAGGTAAAAGTGAGTAATCCTCACAAATCAAAATTTTACAGGGGGTACAAGAAAAGCGTGTTAATGATTTTTAATCAAGGTCACATTAATACAAACTTGAAGTGCATAATGATCAATAAATTTTTGTTTCATTTTCTTGATCCGATGATTAAAAAAGTTATCAAAGAAAAATCATTAAAACTGAGTGTGCTTTTATTTGAGAATCACAATGTACACAACTAAATACACGTTCCACCAAAAGAAATTAAGCCCAAAATGCCGAATTATTATTGAAATTCAGCATTAGATTTTGAAAAAGAGCGATCTACTAACTTTGTATTTAAAGGAAAAAAGCATTAAACGTCAGTTTAAATATATATTATTTAATAACTTTCTTAATTATCAGATCAGGAAAATAAAACACCAATTTATTGGTTATCACGCACTTCAAGTTTGTGTTAATGTGACTTTGACTAAAAATCATTAAAACACGTTTTATGTTCCTCCTGAAAATTTTGTTCTGTGAGGGTTAATCCCTATTACCTAAACATTATTATTATTATTGGTGTTCAATAAATTGGAGTTGGCCTCCACTTTGTCTTGAGCAATACAGGTTTCTTAACCAATCCGTTTGAACACAACATGTTTCCTTCATGAATCTCTGTCGCCGGACAGTCCTCTTGCATCCTTCCATGTCATGCCAGCATCCCATAACTCCTCTAATGGATATTGTTGTTAATTTATACACAATACAGCAATATTGTAGTCACATTATAAATGCATTAACTAATTGAGGTCTAATCCACTCGCTAACATTCCAAATTCTACGTGTAATAGTAAAATAATTAACTTTCATTTAATGACTGTTGACTATTATTATTCACACAAACGGCATATATATCCTGGTACATGCTTACGTACTTAGAGATAAATCAAATATATCTTCCTCTTCAACCATATCATGCTCCTTAACCGTTGTGCATGAATACCACATGTTGCCTCCATGAGTCCCCCCCGTTAGCCAATCTTTCTGTATTTTCACATTATCTTACCGGCATCTCGCAATTTCGCTGACTGGTTGAGATGCGATTCAAGCATTATTAACACATGGTCAACCCAATGTCCAATGTATCATTATCGGTTTGAATATGATGAGAAGGTGTATGGTCCGTTTTCTTGTCACATCATTTCACGTATATTCGTATCACCGCACCGCCAGAATTAGCCACAGGTTCAAAGCTTTCAAAGCTCAATAACGATTATTTTGATTTACTTTGTCTAGGGATGCTAGGGATAAGCCGATGATTGATTGATATATATTGATTCCAGATGTTATTATATGCAATATTTTTGTAAACATGTCTTTTCCCTGTTCTTGTTATTGTTCGTTTTTCGTTGTTCACAGTAAAAGACAATAATTAACCCGTTGCGGGCTACATAATATACATGATGTCTTACAGCTAATCCGTTCTAGACAGATAGTACAGATACCAGCAAGTTAGGATTGATATAGCTAACTGCTGATACGCTCGATATCGTTTATATTTGGGAAATGTTTATGAACCTATTAACCACCCCTTTGTAACATTCGATATATGATCTGCCGAATGAAACGTAACATCGAGCGACATACTCGTAGGACCTCAAACGGTTATTTATCACGTTGTAAAATCATTGACGAATTAAAGCTTCAGTAATCTTGCATTCTTTCATTTGCTATGAACGATATTTTTTTTTAGATATATTACGTACAATTGTATGGCTGATAAAAATATCCCCCTTTTACTGAAAACCTTTAACCGATTCCTATGAGATTAAGCGAGCCCCTTTCCAATGTATTGGCAGTACATACATCTTTTCTCGTATTTAAATGATTTACAATGTGTCGTTATGTATTAAATATTTTGAATACTACCCTCTTTATTATTTACGACGTATCTACATTATATTTTTGATAGTACACTAAGATATAATAAATGATACATATTACCTTAATTTGGTTTCGTTATTTGAGATTTTTATCCTTCAATTCCGCTTTTCAACTGTAACTTAGGTCTAAATTGGGTTTTTGTAATTGCCTTTTGTCTAATTCGCATCTACTTATTTTTGGAATGTTGAAGTTAAATTTTACGCACTACCCCTCTGAAAAAATCTGCCACATTAATGACATTCGAATAATTGATGACACTATATATAGAAAATATTTCACTACTAATTCACTTTGGTTGTAATGATTTCCAGCATATGTTCTCATATTGAATGTTTCATGCTTGTAACAGACATTGTTTGTTGCAAGGTTTACAACACATTGGAATAAAAATTAATAAAAAAATCTGCATAAAAAGACGAAAACTGTGCTATCAAAACCGTCTTAATCAATAAAAATGATACGGTGTCTATGATCGGATATTTGTTTAATTATGTTGTATTCATATATACAGGTGTATTCTGCGGAGTTACAAGATACCGACATGACATGGGAGAATGCAAAAAGACTGGCCATAGTTTTACCAAAATAACCGTTTCTGAGTTTTGAAAACAGATGTTTGGAATGAATTTTGAGAGTACGGTATTATGATTATAAGTGAAATGATGTGACAAGAGAACGGACCATGCAGCTTTTTACCACATCAAAAGTGAAGATGAGACGTTGGACTTGGTTTGGCCATATGCTGAGAACGTTTGAATCACATCTCAACAGGCATGCCTCTTCTTCATGCCAACCGGATTCCGTCGTCTCGGGAGAAGGCTGAACCTATATATATTTTTAAATATAAACCATGTCCGCTCCGAAACGAAGCATGTGGATCTCCATAATGTAAAGATTGTTTTTTTTTACAATAATATTCGTCAATTATTAGCTCAACCGTTTCGCGTTCGTATCCTGGCTACAATACAAATGAATAAACATTTGTAAAATTTGTGACCAGCACGGGCCTCGAGCCTATGACCCTCGTCTCGTGAGTCGGGTGCCACTATCTACTCACCACTATACAAGTAAATACTATATACAGGTCTATTTAGCGAAGTTGTCGGAAGCCGGCATGACATGAAAGGATGCAAGAAGACTGGCCAGCGACAAGGACCCATGGAGGCAACATATGGAATCCATATGCTCCGGTTAAGGGGCATGACATGGTTTAAGAAGAAGGAGTAATTCTTAACAATTTAGTATGGTATTTCATTTTAAGTTGTTTCGCAAAAGTTTTACTTCCATTATCATTAAATTCACCGAAAATATTTTTAATTATTGGCTTTTTACTCATCAGTATTTATATTCTCCGTTGTGTAGTACAGAATATATTATAAATATTTAATATCTAGAAAAAACATCATGCACGTACACCGGAATCAATAATGAGATCAGTATTTTGGATTATTTTGTATTAGATTACATTGAAAAATATTTGATGAACCTTTTAAGATACACCAAATGGTAACACCATTTTGTGTATACTTTTAAAAATAATCTCTAACAAGATTTTAATTACTTGAAAAAAAGTGAACCAATCAAATAGAGCATAGAATCATTCCTAGATTTACTTCAGATATGCATCACTTTACTGATTATATCAAATCATTTCTGATTCACGATAACCGATAATTAATTAAAATGATTGTAACCGAGTACAAAAATGTTCAAATTGAAATTGTACGTGCGTACCGTGAACAGGTTTTGCTTTTGAGTGTAATGAATCAGTGACTCGAAAAGCGCGCTTACAAAACGGATCACTACAGTAAAATGTCAACTCATTTACCATTAGTTTCGACAAAATCCTTCTTCAATTGATTCAATTGATCGTGATTCGTCGTGGACACAAAGGAACCGGATTTCAATCAGTTAAGAATGATCCAGAAATAACACAAATCAACAGGATGACTGTAAAAATTCATGCTTTTATTTTATTTAAAAAAAAATCTCTAAAAATATATACTTCAACGTGTATTGTATTGTGGAAAATTACAGCATATGCAGCTGTCATGGTCAGGAGAATCTAATAGACTGAAAACATTGTTACTTGAGATGAATCAAGACTACTCAACAATGTATTTGAAGAAACTCTAAGAGTCAAATTTGTGAAAATTGATTTTGAAATAAATCTTTATTAATTATTACAATAAATCTTTAAAATATATTAAAAATGCCTAGAAAAACTGGCTCACAGAGAAATGGAAAATTTACGTCACTAAATATGCAGCAACGTTGAGTGTGAAAGACTAGAGAGAGAGAGAGAGCGTTAGATGCAACGTGACCTAGATGAATGCTATCGATGATCTCGTATCTCAAAATTTTGTGAACATTTTTTTTCCTCGTATCTCGTAGGCCTAGAATTAAAATATTGGCAGGACGTGTCCCTAGTGCCATCTATCGAACTAAATGATAAACTCGCTTGTCATAATCTATTATCAGTTACCCATGATAACCTCGTATGTTTTGGAGTACTGGAGTCCGTACCAACAAAAGATAGTTACATATAAACACAAAGATGAATAAATTGTAATGAAACACAATAATAATAATCTTTAAACGATTTTTATAAAGATTTAAATACTTTTTTGTAGGTTTTTGGTGTGGGACAAAACGTTGATTTAAAACAAATGCAGGATAATCGAGTAATCAAATTATATGCATTTATGAGTTGAAAATATATTTTTTATTCACTTGTACCCATGTCTACTAACATCAAAAATTATATGATAGGTGTATGAAAACTAAAATAAGATATAAAAGTTTGAGATTTAAGTTTGTATAAATATGTATAAAATACTGCGTCAATCGCTGTCCACAGACTCTGACTTTCAATACAGGAAGTTATTCCACCGCGATAAAAGAAGTTTCATTTTAATAAGAGCTAGAAAGATAATATAGTCAATATCTTGAAGGCAAAAGTACTCAGATGGGCTGCATTGTTGTCGTATGTGTACTAGCTTGTCTAGAACTCTCAGAGTTATTTTAGGGAAATTGAGTAATAGAACGTCAGGAGAGACAAATAACGATGAAGTTGGGTATAAATAACTGGAGGAAAAGATGTCTAAAGGGCCACTTTCCAATCGGCCATGATCAGCTATATATGAAATATTAATTTTTATTTTGTTTCCATTAAATGGTAAATATATATGACTAGATTTATTCCAGTTACCAAGACATTAAAAAATACGACAATAGTTTTTATAAATGATTATTTATTTCGAAACTCCGTGTTTATAAATATTCCCCATTACTTTAGATTTCGGAGCAGGGTACTTACTTTTACGCATAGAAAGTTTGATAATGCGATCACAAAAAACTTTTACGCTTTGATTCACATGAAAAAAATACCAGCCACCGTTAAAGTTGTTAATTTAAAAGGGATGTTTTTGTACGATCGACACCCTTCGTTCGATTGATATATTTTTTCTCCGGTCGAATCAGTGAATTTATTTGTTACACTATTTTTTACACCTGCTCCAGCTTTCGTAAATTTAGGAAAAATTGCTGTAAGTATATTTTTATTCAATTTAGATGTTTTTTTAATGTTAACACGGCCGTACACGACACATCAAAGTTCCTCAGTTTTTTATGATTTTTTTTTATTAACGTCCTATTTGACTCAATAATTTAAACATGTTTTCATATTACGAACACGACAAAATATTTATAAGCGATCACAACTTGACGACATAAAGATAACACGTTAATAAAAAGCAAATTGACTGAAAGAAAAAATGAAAAAATCCATAAATTCGAACAAAAAGTAGAACTAACCTACCCCAAGTTATGCCGACATGGAGAGCAATAACTATGTTCAATGTAATTATCTCAGCTATCGATGACTTCAACTTGAGTGAGTTGAGTTTAAACGGATTTGTTCATTGAATTAGTTTTGAATAACAGAATCTGTTGAATTCAATCGGTAGATTTTCTCGAATATAAATATAATTTATATTTGACACTTTTTAGTTTTTATATATTTCTTACATCCTGTGTTATTTATTTGTTGCTAGTATTCAATTATTTTTATAAACTCATATTATGAACGCGTCAAACAAATAATTTGTTATGTCCACATATATTGAAATAAAATAAGTATGCAACACGTACTCGTAAACTCTTATAAACATGTCATTGATATTGCTGTTAATCGATACACAATCAATCATTATTGTTGTAATAAAATAAGGACAAAATTCTAATTGACCTATCATATACTAAATATTCGTAAAATTCCATAGTCCACATATAATAATAAAGTCATTATCTGTAATGAAATGTTAGTTGATTGCTATGATTGTTACAAATGGAATATATATCTTTATATATGCAAATATACTTGATCAGAAAGTAAATATGTTACTCGATAATTAATATATAACGTATATAAAACTAACATGTTAAAAGAATTGATAGCAAATAAAATTAGTTATATCTGTCAAATAACATCGACATATGTATATGTATATAAATATGCCAAGGAGTCACGAAAGGGTATTTGACCACCATAGAGACGTCACCGACACATCCCTGTCAACGATCGCCTGAAAGCTCCAAGAGGTGGTGGAGCTCATCAATTTGGCAGCGATTATACGCCGAAAAAATTCACACACACGCACACATACACCATACAAACTCAACGATAAAGGCGCAAGGCCTATGCGCCCTAAGCCTGAAGATCACGAGTAAAGCAAGAAAAGTATTCGGTCTCCCACTGTGCCGCCATAATGCTAGGGGCTAGAGATTCCAACTATTCGACATAACGACCTACCTATTCGAATATCGAATGGTGAAACTAACAATATTCGAATAGTTTAGAAAAAAATAGTTTTGAAGATTAAAAATCAATCACATATGCAAGTACAATAAAATTTTCAATAAAACGAGCTAAATAATACACAATAATAACCACACTCTTTGTATGGTATCCAGCAAAACAAACGAAAAACACTTAAAGGTGATTTACGACCTGTTGCGATGTGGCCATTTCAGATGTATGACGACGAACTGAAATGCACTAAATGTCATATTTAAACATTATTTGCAATATATTTCACGAAAGGTTAATTAATACAAATATTATTCGAATAATTGCGTAAAAGTATCGAATAGTAGACAACGTCCCAATATATTCGAGTATCGAATATTCGATTAGTCGAGTTTGAACCTCTACTAGGGGCTATGCATCTTACATTCAATTAACGTGATTTGCAACATATTTAAAAAAGCAGAAAGTACTTTTAAAATAATAAATATTTGCATATTTGCCAATATTGACGGCAATTCATCAATTACTGACAGTGTCGTAGGCTTCGACTTCTTCGTAAATCTTAAGAGGGTACGATAATGGCGTGATCGCTCTTAATTAAAGCAAGATTCGTACTGTGAAACAGGCACGACTGCAATACTAAAAATGAAGTGAATAAAGATACGGTTCGCATTAGATTAAAAATAAATAAGTTCTATGAATATATAAAAGGTCTCTATTTATCTAAAAAATCGTAAATATAGAGCGGAGGAAAACACATGTTTCCTGTGAAATTCTTTTTCATATATGTTTATACATATTTAGAATACTATGTGTATATATATATATATAGTATTGACCATATTGAGGTAAAAGGGAGTAACCCTTACAGAACAAATTTTATAAGAGACACAAAAAACGTCTTATAATGATTTTTAGTCAAAGTCACATAACACAAACTGGAAGTGCATGATGACCAATAAATTGATATTTCATTTTTCTGATCTGATAATTAAGAAATGTATTAAAAAAAATCATTACTGACAATTTACCGGCAAATATACTGATATTTGCCAGTAAATATTTATGTTTTTTAGAATCATTACTATGCCTGTTTCTAATGTAAATATTTTGCCAATATTAATTTATTATTTATGATTTTGGTTGTTTTAATTAAAATTATTCATAGGCATTAAATCAATTAGAGACTGTGCAAAAAAGATGCAAAGTCTGCGAAGCATATGGGCGGAAATCAAATTTCCCGTATAAAATGAACTTGTAGGCTCTGCTATAAGTACGAGTAATGGTCAAATATGTATACCGTTAAGTAAGGAATATCAGTATTATAGAATAAAATAGAGAAAAAAAATTAAAAATTAGATTAAATAGTTTAATGTCGAATTAATTCATAAAGAGTATTATTGAATAAATACCACAGTACTTTTTAAATTGTTTTAAATTATTCTGCTTAACTTCTCGTAATTAACAAATGGAAAAATATTATACTTGCAATCGGACTTAATATTTCTCAACATTTTACACAATACATGACTAATTGAAAGCGGTAAACAGTTTGATTGATGATTTTTTGACAATTACTGATAAACAATAGTTATTATGTACGGAATGATGTGAACAGCAGTCAGTCGTAATAAAATTAATCATTTAATGTTTGTATTTCATTGGAAAGTTTTCAAAAACATTATAAAAATATTTCAATTATATATTGACGAAACCGACAAGTTTACAATGGAAAAACTTCTATTAACACGTTCATAATGCTTGCAGCTTTAAACTGGAAAAACAATTAAGATCATGAAATCATACAAATGGTTAGTGATATGTATTTTCCTGATGCTAAAATAGATATACTCGTAATTACAGGATTAGGAGTTACTATAATGGGTTTATTTCTCAATAAAATTTAGTCCCATTGATTGCTTTTTTTTAAAAATCATTTCTCATTAAAGACTTATTTGTTTATTTTATTCATTTATTTTTTTACATATTATGGACATCACAAATTATAAGTTTAATACGTTCACA
>JAPMAE010006601.1:0-12284 GCA_036584705.1 Rhyacophila sp. 25_7 | reverse complement strand
TTCTGTAAAGGTTACTCCCTTTTACCTAAACACGGTCGCTGTATAATAAAAAATACATGATCTTGCTTGTATATTCTTGGGTAAAAAAAAATCGAGATTCAAATTGTAAGCAAAAGCCACGAGGGTAGTCCTAGAAGTACCCGACCTGATGTATAGATGGCGTGACTATGGTAGAAAGTGACAACCATATAAAGCGTTTGAAGTTTAACGACGCTGCGTTGTTTAGTATTTGTTTGGCAGTCAGTGAATTTATAAATATGGAGAAAGTTGGCCATTGTAATGTGATACAATACTTTGAAAGTCCTCATTTTAACCAATATCAAAACGAAGCTAGATTCTACTCTAGGAGAGTCTGCTTTTGGGATGGGCTGGAGATAATTTTCATTAATTATCTTCAAAAACGAAAAATAATCAATGGCGAGTATTATGCAAACTTAGTAGTTGATATGAATACGTTTGCATAATACTTGTCATTGATTGTTTGAGCGATAAAGTCAAGAAAAAACGGCCGCATTTAGCGAAAAAGAAAGTTTTGTTTCATCAAGTCAATGCACCAGTTCACATATCCATTATCGCTGATAATGATAGTCAGAATCAATGAGTTTAAGTTCAAATTGCTTCCTAACGTACCCTATTCATCAAATTTAGCCCCCTTAGATTATTTTCTCTTTCCAAACTTGAAAAAAATGGCTTGGTAGTAAAAGATTTGCCTATAAAGAACAGGTGGAGCATGCGGTTGGTCGTTATTTTGAGGTGCTCAGCGATTTTCACTATATACAAGGTATCAAAGCTATTGAATATTGTTTGAAAAAGTATCTCGAGTTTAAAGGAGACTATGTAGAGAGATAACGATATTTCTTACCAAATTTTTTGTATTTTCTTTGTCAGAACGGGTATTTCTTGGACTACTCTCGTAATTTATTCAAATAACCAGTTATAACAATTTTCTTAGCGTTTAAAATGTCTTTACTTTTAGAGCGTGGAATGGTATTTTTCCATCAATATTACCAAGTAGATATTTTAAATGAATCGAAGACAATTTATCTTATCGGACATTTCATTCCACTTCCACAAATATCTTGAGATAGTGTTTTTTTCGGCACATTCTTGCTGAATACTTCGCGTTCACCACGTCACGTTATACCGTGATACTAAAATATGCTGAATAAAATTTTCTTTTGTTCATTTTTACGATTATAAGCTGCGAAATAAAAAAAAATATCGATCACATTCTCTGGCTAAAACAAGGTATTTTTGTCACTTATACAATGTAAAAATATTAACGGTTTAAAATTATTATTATATTATTTATTTTTTTGAGATGGAGCGTATGAGGTCTTCATAGCTTGAAGATCATTCTAACATTCATTTTTACGACTAATAGTTTTATTAATAATTATTAGCTCAGCCATTTCGGGTTCATATCCTGGCTACAATACAAATGAATAAACATTTGAAAAATTATGCGACTAGCACTGGCCTTGAACCCATGACCCCCGCTTGCCATGCGTACGTGGTATTCACTAGCCTAACAAGGGGGACTTTAAACGTAACAATTGCTTTTATTATTAGTAACGCCACGACTGCTCAAACATCCTCAACGTCTTTTTGTTTCAGGCTCTACCTCCAATCATATACACTGAACCATCATACACCTCTCGTGATATTATTCACCCATATTTTTCACGGGTATCCGATCATTCACTATTATTATTTCACTTATAGTCAATAAATAAAGTCTTCACATACATCACAAATGTGCTTCATTTATATTATTTATTAATGAATCTATTGCCAGTGCAGGTATTTTTTTTAAAAATTCATCAAAATTTGATTTAAAAAAAACTTTTAAAATTACGTGTAGGAAGACAACCAAAAAAGGTAAAAATAACCATTTTTATGTTAATAAAATAATAATATTTTGTAGAAAATTACTCTATCTGTAAGTGTGTCTAACATAGTGATTTAAGACTATTCGAGTCTTTATCTATAACATCAAATCCTTAACCATACAATGAAGCGGAAAGAGTGAACGAAGAGAGCGATGGTCTTCAGTACAATAAAAATATTATGAGTAAAAACCGATTTCAATTATTTATTCGGAAAAATATATCATTAGCCTATGTGACCGCTTGTATTGTATCGAAGATACGAGTATGTACGACATACGAGTATGAAAAAAATTGTTTACTTGTTCAATGGAACGCAATGGATTATTTCGGAAATATTGATTGGATATTTTTATTACTATAGCAATTGCTTGTATGACTGTTTTTTTTTATTATTTTCTTTATGTATCTAATCAGATAGTTTTTGAACATATCAAGTATAGTACATTATATTGAAAATATATCGTTCACATAGAATATTCAATTTTTTCTTATATAAGTGGAGGGATGAAAAAACCCGAAATATTTCAATATTAAATCAATATATCTTTTTATATGTAAGTATTCCTGACAAATATAATATATTTAAAAAATGAAAACCTATTTTATTTATTACAACATATAACTGACAAAATATAATTTGCTGTAAAAAGTATAAAAACCTCCATATAATGACTCTCCAATGAGAATTTCCAATAAACTAAATGAAATCAATCATATTATTGTATTTCATTATTAAATTTAAAAAAATGTCTTTTAATATCATCAATCTTCATAGAAACTCCAAAATATTGAGTTCGCTGCCAGTAAATGATACTGATGAGTGACCCTCACAGAATAAATATTACTGGAAGCACATAAAACGTCTTTTAATGATTGTTAGTCAGTCCCATTAACACAAACTTGATGTGAATGATAACCAACAGTGTTTTATTTTCCTGATCTGATAATTAAAATTGAGGATTAATGCTTTTTTTCTTTCCATACAAACTTTGTGGGTCGTGTTTTTATTAAATGTAAAGCTGAATTTCGATAGTATTTTGGCATTTTCGGTTTAATTCCTTTTGACAGAATGTGTAGTTAGATGTGTATATGTATTGTGATTCTCAAATAAAACCACTTTTCAAAAAACTGAGGGCTAAGCTTTTTTGTCTAAGCAGGGTCGATATTTAAAAATATCAAGTGTGAAACCAATCTTTGAAAGCATGGTTTCAAAATACGTTGCAATATGAGAATGTGTTGAATCATACATTGTAAACATCGACATTTTAAGCGTAATTATCGTCTAGACCAGTGGTGCGTAAACTATTTGTATTTCAAACCTCCCATTTTCTGTATATATAGACAGAAAAAGAGCCATATACTTTTTCTTGTCCATTTTTTTCTATCTACTCCCAGAAAAGTCGCAACCCAGGGTTTATGCACCACTACTTTAGACCATAGGTTTCCAACTATTTTTGTCTACTACCCTCTTTTCAGAAAAAAACACTTACTCCCGCTCGTGAAATTAATAATGTAACCTATAGTGTTCTTGTGAGTATTGCCCAGCGAGCGGCAGTTAGTCCTCAGGTTTACGTAAATTTGTTTTGAACCAAAAACGGCCCTTTAGATATTTTCAACGCCTACCTGTAGGCGGTACTGACTTCGTTAGGAACCACTGCTCTAAACGAAAAAATCGACTGGAACTCTTAACGGCACTAAAAATAAATTTATTTAATGGTGATTTCAAAAAACAACGAAATCAAATCTCATAGTGATTTTGAATAATTCACAAATTGAAGTAAAGTACTGATTTGATCTGAGGATATTTTTTTTTAATTGTAAGTCAAATTTAATCAAGGGGTACGCACGAGCCTCTCCAGCCCACCCCTATCTTATAGTTTACCAACTCTAATATAGAGAGTAATGGCCGTAGCGAGTAAATTAAGTCGGTCTTCTTTTTCTCATTGCATCTAAGTTCCACTCAATATAAACCTATTCGTGCTGTTGTTGCGAGATATTTTTTCTCATCCAATTTCAAAGAAAGTTACTAGAAATATTTTTCTTCGCTTGGTTTCTCGCTAAACAATTTTCACCGTATTACTAAAACAAGCAAAAACATGTCGCTAACATTTTTATTGCTTGTATCGTCGGTATACTGGCAGAAGGCGTTAAATCAAAAAAGACTGTTTTGAGACAATTGATTTTTAAAGTTTGAGCCTATACATACATTTAACGATTATATCGACCGTGCTTAGGTAAGCGGGATTAACTCTCACACCACAAATTTTACAGAAGGTAAAAAAAACGTTTTTAATGATTATTAGTCAAAATCACATTAATACAAACATTAAGTGCGTGATGACCAATAAATTGGCGTTTTATATTTTTAACCAGATAATTTAAAAAGTTATTATAGGAAAATCATTGAAATTGAGGGTTTATCCTTTTTTCCTTTCCACATAAACTTAGCATGTCGTTTTTATCAAATCTAAAGCTGAATTTCGACAATAATTTGGCATTATCGGTTTAATTACTTTTGACGGAACATGTGACTCTCAAATAAAACCACTTTTCAAAAAACTGAGTGTTAAGACTTTTTGTGTAAATAGGGTCGATATATTTGGGTAAACAGGACTTTTTTCCAGAATAAGAATATACCTAGATACACTTAATCTGATCAGCCAAATAATTCCTAGTTAGCTTAACGTGTTTCGTTCAGTAATAAAATATTAAATATCGACATAATATGCAGTAACATTTTATTATTACAGAAATAGAGTACAAGAAATATGGCTAAACATATTTCATCTGATGATAGAGCGTACAAAAATCTACAAAACTGCATCATTGAGTCAAAACGGTAATTTTTTGACTTAACGCTTTTTGTCAGTATACTGACGATATAAGGAAATTAACTTGTTTATATTAAGGAGTCTCGATTACTTGGTCCGCTTCGATTGAGAGCAAATATTATATGAAAAACATTTTCGGGGAATCGTACGTGGCTAATCAATACCCCCTTTAATGTTCATGGCCATTTGCTCATATCAAACATAATAATCACATCTCACTGTGTAAATAATAACAAAAAAAAAAAAAACTAAACACGTAAAAATAACGCACGACTCTTTTGCAAATTTATTAGCTTGCGTGGATATGATTATTGGTAACGTAACGTAATTAAAATAAAGTGTACGATTTTTCAAAAGCTTTTAACATTATGTAATCAACAGAAATGCCACGTTTCGTACATACACGATACTCTTTTTACACGGTTTCCAAATAACACGGTCTAAAAAAACTTTATTACTTTTTTACGCTATTCTTTTACTTTAGCGCGGCTTAAAAATCTATTAAGAATAAATATTGAACTCACCACCACCCGTCATGTCTTTACACCCTTTTGAGTGTATACCGTAGCTAAAAGAACTTGAAGCACTCTTCAAGAAAGTGCCAAGAGCCGTTCCAGTAAGAATTTTCTAAACATTTAGTGTACTAAATGTACAAAAGTATGCAGAAGATTCCTACTGTCCTCATTTAATAAATTATCTACTCGATAGAGCTGATTAAAAGATTGATTAAAAAGATGATTAAGAATAAAAAATATGTTTTGTTCGTATATCAAACCAGTGAAACAAAAGAAATACTGTATATTTTTTTTTTTAGATACACTCGTAGATGTACCGCCATTAAATATTTTCAGTGATGAGAGTGATTTTTCGCCACCAAAAAATAACAGCAAACGGCACGTTTATTGTCTAGTAGTAACATATTATGACTAATTGATTATGTTATATTAAATATACATATATATATAAATAAAAAATCGAATTCAATTAATTTTTAACAAAATTTGTCATTTTCCAATTTAAAAACCAACCCATAATATCATAATTAAAATAAGATTTGTAGATTTGCTCACCTTTATTGGTTGATCAAATTAAAATTTATATCAAAATTAACGTTTTTTATTAAGTATATTCAGATGGAACCTATCTCCAATATTTGTATGTTCATATACTTTTTTTACACGATTTCAAAATACCCAGAGTTTTTTTCATGTGCATTTGAAATCAGGACACGGACCAAATTATCACTCGTAAAAAATCTGTCACAAGTAATCTTTACATTATGAAGATTCATATACTTCATTTCGGATCGGATATGGTTAAAATAAACTTCTTTTTTATAACTGCTTCGACTCCATTTAAGAGAATTTTATGTATATGTATAATAGAACAAAATTTTTGTGTGCATAAAGAGTTTATTTAATGTAAAAAAATGCCTAGCCAAGAGATCGAACCCGCGATTTACAAACTCACGACCGGACAATTGTACAATGAGTCACTGCGGGTGACGTTGACGTTCTTAATAATTAATTAAATTAGACAATTTTGTCAAAAGCTTCAGAGCTTACATATTTTTTAATCATCCCACCCGTTTTATGTGACGATTTTTTTCACCATTACCGACGCAACGTTTTAAACGCCAAAAGTATATTAACATAATGAAATATTTCGATTAGTCACAATAATATAAAAGCTATTTACGTACGTATGTTGGTACAATAAAAAAGGTACAATCTAACATATTTTATAAGCTTGCCCACAAACGTTTGAAAATCCTTGACCACTCTATGCTTACCAATTTGATACAATTTATTATTATTATATAATAATAAAATAACAATCGATCGCACTGTAAAGAGAATGTTTTTCAATGCGTGCTTATGAACGGCCATTATTTAAATTCCATCTGACTAGAATAAACTTAAATCTTATTATAGAAATAAATGTGAAGTTGTTTTAAAAATAATTTTTCATCTGTTTATTATAACAGCGGTTCAGAAAATGTTAACGGTATATTAGGAGGTCGCCCATAAACCAAGTAACGTTTTTTCTTAGATTTTTCACCCTCTCTCCTCTATGTAACACTATGTAGACATTCAGCTTGATTATTTCCTTCATCCTCTTAAAAGTTACGTAACTTTCCACATTAAATAAGAATGAAATTTAGAATCAATTCCTATCCACTTTTAAGAGGGAAAAGTGTTACGTTACACTACAAATTTACCATCTCTCCCTCTCTTGCAGCACCATGTAAACGTTGGTGGTCAGTCCTCCCTAACCCTTCACATCGTTACGTGGCTTATGGACGACCCCTAATCATTCCTTCTCATATTCGTTGGCAAACAGGAATAAGCACGAGTTAAAAGTGTCATATTTCCATATCATATTTTCCATTGAAGTATTCGACAATTTATTCACGTTTAAATAATTATTTATCTTCATATACACTATTTTGACTAAAAAGCAAAAGTGAAAAATCATCTGAAAAACCTTATAGCTCGTGCAAAACAAAACGAACGTAACGCTTTTTTAAGCATCTATCTTCAATATTGATAAAAATGTTGAAATATTTTAGATATAAAAAAATACCCGATAAAATAAAATAAATATTTAAAAAAAAAAACAAATCATTACAAATGTATGTTAAATGTACTCAAGGATGAATTGGATGGGGTTTGAAAGGTTCACCCGAGTCTCTTGTTGAAAGTTATCTCGCCTGACGAGCCACTTGTTCAATTTAAAAATGTATATAGTCTAACATCAAAAAGTAGCAAAAGTATTATAAATCATAAAACTTGCTGCTTTATGACATTCTTTCTAATAGATATCTCTTTTTTACATGATAAATGACTCTGAAAGTCTAACAATGCTTAAAAATGACAATGCTTGATGTATATTGCTTCCAGATGTACATCGCAATATTTTTATGAACAATGCTTTAAACAGTTGTTTTTTTGAATATTTTGTATACGTACATTTTTTCATATATTCGTACATCTAATATGTATCACTGTATATCATTACTTATTAAGAAAACTTCAGATTCAGTTCAGTGTCCATTCGTTTGATGTGAATAATTTTTGTTTTATATATATATATTGCGAACAGTTATTATGAGTAATAAAAATACTACGCTATCTCGAAACACAAATAAATAATTCTAAGATTCAGCGAACCCCTTGTTAACGTATTGGCATTCCACCTCTTAGTGTACTCATCAACTATCTCGGCTCAAAAGATCAATGAATACCATCCCAAGGTGTATTAGAAGGAACGTATGAAGGTGACTCATGTTGTCTATATGCCCCGACTAAGAGGCATAACGTGACGTAAAAAACAACAAAAATAGATTCACGAGAATGTCATAACTTCAAAATTATATCGACCCTATTCAGGCAAAAGGGCTTAACCTTCAGTTTTATGAAAAGTGCTTTTATTTGAGAATGATAATATATACAACAAAATACGCGTTCTGTCAAAAGGAATTAAGGTGAAAATGCCGAATTATTATTAAAATATAGCTTTAGATTTTGAAAAAATAACGACCTAAATTTGTGTGGAAAGGAAAAAAAGAATTAATTCTCAACTTTAATAACTTTTTTTAATTATGAGATCAGGAAAATAAAATACGAATTCATTTGTCATTTAACACTTCAAGTTTCTATTGATGTGACTGACTAAAAATTATTAAAAAACGCTTTTCGTGCATCTGTAAATTTTGTACTGCGTGGGTTAATTCTCTTTTACCTAAATACGGTTGATATATAAAAAAATCAAATGTTTGTAAACTACGAGGTTCTAGTTCACAATTTACGGATTAATAAGCGACTGTGCTGTTCATTTAACTGTTATATGCAATACCTTTATTTCAACATTATATACATTTTTTGGAATATAAATCGAACTTAGCAGGCCGTTTAGGGAAAAAACAACTACAAATAACCAAACGTTTCTATAAAAGGAAGATTAAACCCTTTTATAATAATATTGATTTGGAGCCTTACTAATAAGTTTTTAATGACTTTATTAAATATATTCATAGACGTATATGTATGTTATCAAAGGTAGAACATACTGATATGATCAAACAATATTAGATTTTATGTTTATCAACTTTCACACTAAGTACACATGGTGACAGCCTAATCAAATTAAGTTGTTATTTTGGTATCATGGCTAAACATGTGGGGTTTTAAAATTTAACATGAGGTTGTACGACTATTTATATGTTAACAATATTATTTTAAAAATTGACTCTAATTTATAGAAACAAGCTCTTTAATAAAACAACACAAAATTTATCGATTTATTTATGTATTTTTTTCGATCTTTTCTTTTACATATTATGGACATTACAAAATATAAATTCAATGCGTTCATAACATGAAGATATAAAAATAGTACACGTACAAAGTTAAATATAAGTAACAAATAGTCGCCAAATAGCAAACAGAAAGTCGTCCTCATAGGTGAGTGATTAATGGCATCCGAATCACGAGGCGAAGGTCGAGGGTTCGAGACCCGTGCCGGTCGCAAATTTTACAAATGATTATTCATTTGTGTTATAACAAGTACACGAACCCAAAACGGTAAAGCTAATAATTAACAACAATTACTCGTGAAAATGAGTGTTAAGAATATCTTCATGCTATGAATATCCCGTATGCTCCATCTTCGAGCGTATATGGAATTTAAAAAAATAAAAACAACCAAACAATTAACATTGGTTTTAAAAGTACACAAACATTATATTATATATTCGAGGAAGTCTACCAATTGAGCTTAACAGATTCCATTATTCAAAATTAATTCAAAGAACAGAATGCGCTTAAACTCAAACTCACTCACGTGGAAGATATCGATAGCCGAGATAATTATATTGAACATAATCATTGCCCTCTGTGTTAGCACAACTACTGGCAGGTTAGTTGTAAACTTTGGGACGAAAAAAACTGATTTTATCGATTTCTCAGGTAGTTATCGGGCACATAGATATTAATATTAGCCTGAATGCCAGAGTTCTCATCACCACCAGCCATTATTAGAAAATAATGCTCGGCTAAGTAAAGATTCCTTCCAAATTTTAAGCTATAGTAACTAAGCATACCCAAGAGAAATTCAGTGGTCTATCTGATGATCAGTGGTCTATCTTGATGATCAGTGGTCTATCTGATGAAAACTGGTCAATCGGATGATATAGTAACAAACGAACTAATCTAATCTGTTGGAAAAGAAGACAGTCTTGACTTGTTCTGTGGAAATCAGTATATAAACTGTGTTATTATTTTGAGCATGTACTTTAAAAAAATAATAATACAGTGCGCCCTTGTATAATGCGGACGTTAATATCCATAAAATATATATAACACATCACATAAAAATGATAGATAATCAAAATATCTCAAATATGCTAAGAAATCATATATACTCATACGATTGCTATCCAGAAAGTAAGTTTCGTGAAGCTATTATAATATTGTTCAATATAATTGTTTCGGCTATCGATATCTTCCGCCTGAGTGTGTTTGTGTTAAAGCGGATTCTGTTCTTTGAATTAATTTTGAATAATGGAATCTGATAGACTTGATATACTTCCTCAAATATTTTTTTTTCTTTTTTATTAATATATAATATAATCTATGTATATTTTTACTATCAGTGTTGTATTGTTGTATTACCTACTATTGTATTATTTTTTCTTATTTTTTAGTTATACTATTTTTTTTATACACCTTCATATTGTAAACGTATTGAACTAGTAATTTGTGATGTCCATAATATATAAAAAAGGAAGAAATGAAATTAGTTACAATTTGTTACAATATTAAACAAAAACAAAAATTAGAAAAACATTTTTTTATTATATTATCAAGCATAAACCTTAAACTAGTTTTCCATGCAATTTTCATCATTTTTAGGCATTTTTTATAGTAGAGCAGGAGTTTTTTGTGTGATGCTGTCATAGAACGTTCCTGTCTATGATGCAAACCACGTAGTAACAGCATTATTTACCTGGGTGGCTTTCAAAGTGCCTAAATAAAAAAGCAATCAATGAAATGGAAACACATTTTATCGCTAACAAAGACAAAAACCAAACAAGCCCTTACCATGTTCATTCATGACAATGCTCGCCCACGCATATGTGATACAACTGACTCTTATAGGACTTTGATCGAGTGCAGTTTAACCATCCATCTTATAGTTCAGACTTAACATCGAATGATTTCCATCTGTTTCATGGCATAAAATCGTTTTGTTGGTCAACAGTCTTACAACGCCGACAATATAAAAAATCCTGCTACTGCATGGTTTACGTTACAAGCAAGAACATTCTATGACAAGAACAGATAAAAACTTATATCCCGCTATGAGAAATGCCTAAATAATAGTAAAAATTACGTGGAAAATAGTTTGACGTTTATACTTAACAATGCAATAAAAAAAATGTTTATATACGTTTCGTTTTTGTTTAATAGCCACGGGAAATTTACTTTCTGGAGAGCTTTCGTGTATATGTTATGGTATATTTAATTGAAGTTATTGATTATGAAAACCCTAGAAAAATGTTTTCCATACAGGGCAAACTAAATTTTTTTATCAAAATATTGGATTTGCGAAATAAAAGTTCATTTGAAACCATCTGCGAAACGCGAACCGTTTGTAAGTACAATAATAAGGTTAAATTGGCAATAATTTTATTGCGAGCTAAAATGCCGTAGCATTTAATGTTGGAATGGTCTTTAGTATAAAAATGTCAACTCTATGAACCGTTTCGTCAACTTTGGGCGCAAAGAATAAGTGATTTTTGTAGGTCACTTTAATTTTCAATCGCCTTACTGTATATCGGCATAATATGGTAAATCTTAGATTCTTGGATTAAATATATATTTACGTAATCCACACATTCAGAGTACTATAAATTCAGTTATAAAAATCCAAAATATCGAAATTTTCAATATAATATCGTTTTTTGTAGAGCCAGATAAAATGTTCACAAAGACCAAATGAAACAAAATGTTGTTTTCATCGAAGCGTGTACGTCATTTAAACAAAAGAAATGAGTATGCTCAAAATATGTCGATACTGTTTATAAAGGTGCATTTAATATTATAGGCCAATTTTGTTTAGCCGTTATTTTGATGTGATTGTCATTTGTCAGTTCATATTTTAAGAGTCGTAGAGAATAGTCGATGGTAATTTATTATGGAGCATCTAACGCCGAAAAAACGTATCGAAGTTATTAAAACATTTTAATTAAATAATTTTTCAATTGTGAATACGCGAAAAAAATGCGTAATGTTTTTTTTATGTTAATCGTGTGTCAACCAAGTCAACCATTTAACGTGTAATGGATAACTTTCCAAATTGTCATACACTGGGAGATAAAGCAAAGTCTGAGTGATAACATAGCCAACATATGCCAGAAAAGGTTGACGCAGTGAGGAAGGGTGTTCGTGAACATCCGTGTACCTCTCATCAATAGTCACATTTTAACTTGGCCGGCTCCTTTAATAAACAGAATAGCCACTATTGGGGCATTGAAAATCTTCAATCGATACACCAA
>JAPMAE010006597.1:0-12286 GCA_036584705.1 Rhyacophila sp. 25_7 | reverse complement strand
GTGAAGGGTCAGGCAGGTGACCGAGCATAATCGTGGTTGTGAGTACTGGCGGGTCAGTGGTAGGTCCTTCAAACCTGTTAATACGTTGAGATACTCGTAGATGCGCGTACGTGCGCATGTGACCAAACTCAAATATCGTTTTATCAAAATGAATATCTCTCTTGTAATTATTATTTTTCAATTTGTTGTTTGGTCTTTCATAGCAATTATAGACAAGCAATTTTAAATCGGACTTTTCCCAACCATTTTAGGTTCTCTTACGTCATAACTTTGAGCAATTACATATTTTTCGTAAATTTAATAGTTGACTTTCTTCGTACTGTTTTATTATTTTAACAAACACCTTATACACTGTGATGCTCAACTTTTACAATATATTGAAAATACTTGTAGTTTCGCTCGTTACTGAATATCAGTTCTACCACCTTTTCTTCGTCATTATTCGTCACTAATCAAGGACACGCAAAGAATCATTTGATTGGAAATAATAGAATCAGAAAGTACAAGTTAATAAGACGTATGTATTCGGATAAAACTCTTGTTGGACATGCATGGTACAATTATCACTTTTGATACTCCTAATCACTCAGTTTTATAAGTTTATTTTAATTATTTTCCAAAAAATAACTGATATTTTAAGGTTGTGCAATAAATACTCTTCAAGAAATATTTGTATTTCCTTCTAATTGTTTGTAACTCATTTGAGTTGAACTCTTTGTAAACAAAAGTGATATTGTCATCGAACGAATTATAATTATTATCGTAGATAAAAAGTGTCACATACAGAAATAATTACAATTTTAATTTTGTTTTGTAACATAATTCGTTATACATAACATTTTAATTACTATTAATCAGCTGTAATTCTTCACGTTCAACATTAAATGAAACTCAATTAATTTCAACAAACCAGCATATGTGTATTACATATCTATCAAATTTGGCGTTTTTCTGTTTTTGTGCTCACACCATTAATTAATAATATGATTGATTGACAGGGCCTTTGCGTCATGACTTTAATATCAAGAGATAAATATGCCAAAAATAAATATTGGAATTATGTTAATATTATAATAAATATATCGCCATGATTGCACAAAATATTTCATATTTACGAGTACATACATGTTGTACTTGTATCTTTATTTTAACAATACGGTCGCCAAATGGTAAGGCGAAAGATAACAAATATTATTCAATCTTAAAGCTCTCAATGTGTACAAAAATAATAAAGGCAAAGACAATGGGCTTACAATTCAAGTTAAATTTTAAATGTATATTAATTCGATCATCATCCTTTAGCGAGAAAAAAGTCACGCATTTCTTCATGAAATTCTAATCATATGCTATAATTTTAAACTGATGTTTAAAATGTAAAATTTTTTATCCACTGTTCACCAATTTTATTGAAGAATTTATATTTTTCACAAATGAAGGTAGACAGTCATTTTTGGCCATGTAATTGAATACGATATTTTATAAATTATAAAATTGACGAAAATGTACAATCGAGCATTGCTATTTGTATATCAATAGAAAAATAATAGAAAACAAACAAATTAAGTTATAGAGGACAGTTCAATCTTTCAAAAAAACACTTTCACAACCCTAAGAAATCGATAATCTATTATAATTCATTTTCTCTACTGTCAATCCTTGGCAGTTATACAGTTTTTATACACTTTTCCAAAAATATATTTTTTATATATTCAAGGCCGGTTTCTGTGCTACGACATTTTCAACTGAAGATATGATTGATACGTTCCCTCTAAGGTGTGCGGCGCACAAAATTGAATTGTTCACGTTAACATGGTGATTTTTATTTATTATTAACCATTTCTGCTCCAAAGCGTGAAACTATCGAGGACATGGGTCACCCACCATCAACGTTCCCTCTAAGGTGTGCGCGTGTGCGGCCGCACACCTGTTAAAAATTGTCTGCACATATGTTTCTATATTTCGCACACACCTTAAAGAAAGGAACTTGTAACCATATTTTTGCTTTTCGCAATTAGATATTTTAATTGATATTTTATGATGGCTTCTCAGGTTCCTTTCTTTGAAATGTGTATGGAACATGGGAATACTATATACTTACTCGTATTATGTTACCTATTCAAATAAAGACATCGTGAATTAAGTAATTTATGATTTCGTAGTACATTATGTTGACTACTTAATTTTAACTTGCGCAGTCGCATCTTTTTTCCCCGCACATAACATATGAGTTGATGAGCCGCACACACAATGAAAAAATTATGGAGAACATTGTTGATAATCATATATATTCTCTACGAGACGGAGTAATATGAATAAAATCTTTGATAAATGAGTTATTTTTTTAGTTTTAAAATGCAATCTCAAATAAAATACATATTGTAGTTATGTAGAAACAGCCCGTTTACTTCAACTCTATAAATAAAAAGCGTCTCAGATATTATAAAAGATCAATTTAAATTTCCAGGTCTTTATCATTCGTGCTGGTGACCAGTTGCTTTGCTCTCGTAGTTCTCTCAATTTGCTACATGCTGATCGATGTGGCTAACTGGTGGGATGGTTCTCCATTTATCCAGCCTGGAATGAACCCCATCATTATGTACTTCGGCCACTCTATCTGCTGGGCCATGTTTCCATTCCACTGGGCGGTGGCAGGAATGAGGACCCATTTTATCTTCCTAGTCGAGTCCGTCTGGGGGACTTGTCTATGGATATTAGTGGCAGTTGTATTAGCCAGAAATAAATTCTTTTTTACGATATAATACAAACGTATCTTTGTGATGCATTAATAGAATAAAATTCTCGGTGTGTTTTTTATTATACTTGTCTCAATATTATACACTTTTGTATAAATGTAAAATGTTTATACAATAAAAATATATTTCGTAATGATGCATTCCTAATGTTGGAACTTTTTTTTTCTTTTAATCATGTCCGCTCAAAATAAAACATGGATCTCAACAATGTGAAGATTGTTTTGACATTTTTTTTACGAGTATGAATAATTGTTAGTTATTAGTTCAACCAATTTGGTTCATATTCTGGCTTTAAATGCACATAAAATAACCTGGATAACTTCCGCCAGTTACGTGATTTGAACCCTAGACCCTCAGCTAGTTAGTTGGACACTCACTCATTTACGAAGGCTACAAACCCTTTCTATATTCTAATCTGATATATTTTGTATTTCAATTAATAATGCCACCGTTTATAATTTCTTCCATTAATTTATTCTACATAATACATATTTGTAATTGAATACATTCACAAAATGAGAGAACATACGAGTAAGTATAAAAATACACAAAAAATATTTAAAACTATATTAATTGAGAAAATAAAACAAAACATGTCATGAACAAGAAAAAAAGCTCGTATATTATTCAGGGAAATCTTCGGAATGGGAATATTACTACTGATTCTAATTTTAGGAATTTATAGAACGAAATCTAATTAAACTCGTTTTCACTCAAATGGAAGATGTCGACCCGAGATAATATCGTTGAACATAATTATTGTGATGTCCGTTTCGGCATAATTACTGGTTGTTTTGCATAGAATAAATATTAAAATAACAAAGCCATCAAACTTATTTTTATTTTCGTTTACCGGCTAATTTCATAAAAAAAACTAATTTATCGGCATTTTTACCTATTCTGCCATAGTTTGGAAGCTAATGTGGTCTGAAAAAATAGTAGAAAATTATAAACTGATTTTTATAAAAATATCATTTTATTTTTACCAAATGAAGGATCAGGCTATACTGAGATCGGCTTCATGTGCGTCATATGATCGCAGTCAAAATCTTGGCAACGTTTGCGCTGTCGCAATAGTATCAACAATACCCCATTACAGTTTTTCAGTAGTACGTTCATTTAAATATTAATCTTTATTGCGCGTTTTTTTGCTAACAATTAATGTGGAAAAATCTGTAAGGAAAATTAAATAACTAGATATCGTCGAGTCAGATAAAGAGGAACCACTTAATTTTCCATGCACACAAATAAATTTTAGTACGTATACATACGAGTATAAAAATCAAACAGCATTATCACTTATTATGTACACAACAATTATCCACTTGACATTTACGTAATTACATAAAATAGTACGATTTTTTTTATAATTGTACTTAGACAAAAACAAATCAAATTGTTTTATTAATGATACGACGAATAACTCGTTTAACAAAATTCACGATAATGCTTTTATATATTATATTGATTTAATAGTATAATTAGATTTTAATAAAGTTTTTATTTATATAGATATTCATATGAATAAATCGTCGACACTGACATTTATTGTCAAGGAAAATACTATAAAAAATACCTTAACAAATTACTCAAATCTAGCGACGTAACTACTATACGATGTTTTGGGCCCTCATGCAAAAACTAGTCAAGACTTCTAGAGTCCAGTTCACATATAATTTCACAAATAAAAAACCGAGATACTCTTTTTTACAATATTAGTGAAATTATATTTAGGCCCTTCTTCATGATTTTCATTACTTTGCTACATAACGGTTACGCCGCTGTTCAAGTTACAATGATTAGGCTAGGCACGCCCTTGCGATTGTTTAGTCGCCAAAATGAAACACATTATTATAAATCGGAACGCATACATACTTTTTGTATGGCGCATTTCGGCGACTGGATCGCAAATGCGCGCCTGGCCTTATAGTATAAGAAAAGGTAAAATGTTATTAACAATAATACATCATAGTCTATTTGTGTTATTTAAGATTAATTTTATCAATAATTTCAATTTTTCATCAACAACTAAGTATTTCAAATATGGTAAAGTTTAAAAAAATACTTAACTTACAATACAACTCAGAACATAAAAACAGCTATTTTAAGAAGATTAATTTTCATTCATAAATTACTCGTCATACATCTTGCGAAGGATTTAGGAAAATGGGATTCAAAACGAACCCTATCCTCAAACCCAAATTGTTGCGTAACAAACATGTTTTTTTACACTTTTCATTATGATAAATATCCAAAAACTTTATAAAACTAATTTAATAGACTGCCAGATAAAATATATTGACTTCTTTAATACCATACGAGATATTTATTTTGTCAAAATACTCAAATATCCGATTTTGCCTAAAAACAAGTGTGTAATTTTTTAAATTTAATTTAGAAAACAAACAATTTTGTCGTTGAATCAGTTAAAGTTTTAATTCCTTTCATAGAAGCGCCCTAGACGATTGCCCAGTTTGCCTAAGCGTATATTGAGTAAACATTGAGAAAAATATGTTTTTGTATATTAATATATAAGAAAAATATGTATGTTCACCTCAATAGAAGTCTAATATGTTTAAATAAACACACTTGAATACAAACATACACATAAAGCGCTGTATAAGACCTGAAGTGAAATAAAAAAAAAATGTTTTAACAATAATACACAATAAATCGATATACCAAAACATTTAAAAACCCATATGATGACTTCTTGCGCAAATTATTCGTATTTGGGATAGTTTTAGAACAAATCTGACCATCTATGACATACATTGTATACATTAGACTTACTGTACACACAGCCACCGAATGCGATCACTTGTGGCGGCGTTTCACTGTGGCATATGTTTTTAATAGATTTCAATGAACACACACACGTGACGCATTCAAGTAGACGCGTTTGAACCTCAAGCGATTGCAAAGTCGACCACTAGTCATTTATGGTCGACACAGTAGTTGGACGCCTTCGCACACAAGGCAGAAACGTCTGCGTATTAGTCGCATTGCGAGATTTAAAGAGTGACCCTGTGTGTAGATATTATTATATGCAATAGAAAATATCAACAACAATCGGCAACAGAGAATCCATTTTCAAACGTTTGCTTTTGTCATTGACTCTTGTAGAACAAACTGAGTTAGTGGCAGCTATCGATGGCTTGACCCGGGTTTTTGCGGTCGCCACCAGTGGTCGCGTTCGGTATTACACGCTGCTAAATGTGGTGGCGTTCAGTGACCATGTTTACAGTGTGTCTTAAAACTGCCCGGCTGCTCATTATTGACCAGTAAAAGACGATAACTGACGATATTTCTTCTAACTACAGAAGTAAATTATCTCGACCCGTTTTATTTTCAATCGTCATAATGAAAAATAACACGTTGACTAAGTATATATTTTGCTATTACAATGACAGTCCACAGAGGGTGACTAGATGATGCGTTCAAATTTCGTAGCTAGTAAAAAAATATAATATCGTTCGACAAACAGCAATATGTTGTAACCCATCATTTGGTCAAAAATCACATTTTCGTTGATTCTAGTTCGGAGTTCCGGTATACACATATATGTCAGAAAGCTTTTATGAATAGATTTCTTAAAATATTCATAACACAGAAGAAACTATTGACAATTTCATCACACATCATATTTTATACAGTTTTTTGTGCCTCCAGTAAAATTTGTAATCTATGGGTTATGACATATTGCTGTTTTTCGAACTATATGCCATTTCATATTGTTTTGATACTAGGACATGGACCAAATATGCTGAAGTAATCGCTCATAGAAAATCTTTTACGACAATCTAAACAGTTTATTTATGATCCGTTTCATATCACAAATGATGAAACTCAAAGCCTTGAGCTAAACAGTCGTATATTAATTAGGCGTCGCACAATTTATATCTCTTTATGATAGTGGCAATAAATAATATACCATTATTTACGTTTTTTGTTTTTGTTTAGGGACACTGATCATTCATCCAATTTGATTGAGTAAGTGAGTTCGTTTGAGACGAACAAAACGTTGACATTACCATAAGTGTAGCAGGAAACGCAATCATACGCAGCGAGCCCTCCGGCGTTACTTGTAAAGTATTATATATCGGAACTTGGGTCTGTGATTTTTTCGTGTTGACCGTGGTTAGCCCGGGCAACTGTGTTTGTCCCGTAATTGGGTTGTACAGGTTACACCGCGACTTTGCCAGGATACAGCTGGTGATGTTTGTATAGTAACGCACATTGACACTGTCTATGGTCACGTTTAAAGCAGGTCCCGGACCTCGCACTTCACGGGCGCATTGGATGATCTTAAAAAAAGCATGAAAGTAACACGAAATTCTAAAAAATACCAGTACAAAACCGTTGTGCCGTATGTATATGAATGTTGTGATTAAATATTCTTCTGATTTACTCTCTGACTCTTGACGTCGTTATGAAAAGATATCATGACAGTTTCTCGTCGAGAGTTACAAGTGATTGAAAAACTTATATCTGAAAGTACTACCAGTATCATTAACAATATAATTACATTTATTAGCCTGTATATATTTTTACTTGTTAATAATTCGACGGCTTAAAGTCAAACAACGCTATCTACAAAAGTGCAACTTTACAGGAAAGACAAAAAACTTTTTATTTTATTTTCTTGGAACTCGACAAAGGAGATGTTTGTTTAAAACCTAATGTTCTAATATTATAATTTGTTATTGTATAATAATTTTAATTTTTCTTGTTACAAGAAATCTAATAGCTTATACAGTCTTTTGATGCTAAACAAATGCAACTTCATATAATAAACGTCCAACTTTACAAACGATTTAAGAAGAAACTAAAAAAGATTGACATACCTTTGTTTGACAATTATATAACCAAGAATGTAAAATAATACTATGACAATTTAAAAAAACATTTTCTTCGTAAATAACGTTGTTTGACTTCAAACCCTCGAATTTACCTTAGCTTCTATTTTTATCAATCAAAATCCCTATTTTTTTGAAAACGAAAGAAAAAATATTACGTTGATATTCGGGCGAAATGTTGATTTTTTTTATTTTAACCTGCTACAAACAACGGTCTCTTATTGCTGATTTAGCATTTGCATAATATTGAATGCTATTTTGGTTTCAAAATCTGTTAAGCTACTCATTTTTTAAAGTAGGTTTCTTATTGGAACATGACAACTGATTACATTTTTTATCGGTATATTCCATGGACTTTATTGTGCCATGGTAAATGATTTTGACGGCTAGAAGATTTAGTTCTATTTCAAAGGGCTTTCGAAAGACATCTTGTCCTTAACTAAGGACTAGCCATTTTTAAATGTCGGATGATGGGTCAAACAATTAATATAATAGTAAAAATTATTATGAAAACAGAAAAATACTGACAGAATCCATTACCGAAAATATATATTGTAATGTGAACATTTACATTAGCTGCAAGACTTTATGTATATTACAAAAAAAAAGCAACGAAAGAAATAAGAAATAAATATGTTTTAATATGTAGGTAGTTCAAATTTCTAACACGAGTACTAAGCAAGAAGGATATTTAAGGATAATAAAATATTAGGAGCTTTTACGCAAAGGTGTCGTGAAATGTAATCTTTAACGGGGTATAACTCACGAGGCACCTGGTTGATATATAAAAAATAAAGTAAAAAAAGAACTAATTTTCTTACCAAACTGTCAGAATTGATTTTTCGCAGACATCGGACAAAATCGCAATAGCCCGGAGCGCACTCACCGTTCGCTGGCGTGTAAATTTGCGACGCACCCGACACTGCCTATTTTTTTTTAAATGAGGATAACATTCTACATTGTTTTAATCGTTCAGTCAAATATTGTTGCCAATATTATTCAATACAAAATGAGAGGAAGTATAAACGGCCCTAATGACAAGGACAAACCATTGGTACAGCTGTACTGAGCTCAAGGTTTAAACAGGCTCACGTCACCTCTGGTAGCTAGGAGTTGGTGTCTACTTGCTGTCAAATTTACCAGAGAATATACACACAATCTTAGTTATGGTCACATCGATGAGCTACCGATGCGTTAATCCTGGTGTTCTAGAGAAGGTGGAGATTTTATACTGAATACAATATCCCAATAATTCGCATCTCGTTAATTCGTAAAAACAATACATTTTGGTCTTTTCTTTATTTGTAATGATATTTCTTCTTAAGTCTATCTACACGTCTTATAACTCGTAATTTTCCAGGTAAAGAATCCCGTTTATTCTCATACAATAACGCATTTCTTGCGTCTCTAACACAAAAGTTCTATGAATTCGGTTTATTTACATGTTATTATTGGTTTTAGGATTGTGACCTTTGACAGTGCGATAAATCGTTGTGGTAATCAAAATTTTAGTCAAAAAAATATCAGAGATTTTTCAGTTTTTAAATAATATAACATGGTAGTAAATACTGCTTTAAACCGAAAATACTGTTTTTTATTTATTAAAAGTTTGACGGATCGAGTTAAATTTAACAAAGAACTTGCACAAGCCCTTCTAACCTTTCAGCCCACCCTTAAAAGGGGTTTTCTATGGTTGAACTAAACATAGAATAAATTATTAATAAAAAATGAGACATGTACTATTTAATATGAGATTATAATATATGTGTAACAATTCAAGGATTAACCGCCAAACTGAGCAATGTAGAAGTTCATTGGAAATTATATACTTACTGCCAATCTAACGGCACATGACGAATATGCAGTATTAGCGAAGTATCTTGATGCACATAAACTGAGCGCTGTTATTTGTTGTTGTCCCTAAAAAACATTAATGAGTAATTTTAATGATTTTCATATGTTATGAAGTTTCCTGTGAAAATAAATCTTAGTCTGACAATTATTATTGTAATACCGTTAGCTTAAATAAGTTGTTTTTATTCCGGAATAAATGGTAAGTTACTCGTATTTATTTGTTACATTTACCTAAACTACTCAAATGCTGATCCGTAGCCAACGACATAGCATATGTATATTCAACCTTTTGTACTATGGGTAAAAAAAAACAATAAACTGGACTCTCTTTTTACATGGTTTTCTTACACAGTTTCGAAATAGCACGGCGTTACATTCTTTGCATATCGATAAGAAAATTGTTGTTTAAATTCAGTAAAAATTTGAAAAGAAAGATTACACAGGCTCTCGATATATACGAGTATCTCAAGTGATGTCAAACCAAATGTGCGTAAGCGGGTTCGTTTATTATCTGATAGTGAATAATCTTTGTTAAAATAATATTTATGTTTTTTTTAATGAAATTAAAATACAATACACGATAATGAATTTAAATTTTGATATACATTGATTTTTATACAAGGAGACGTATCCACCGTTATTTTTTATTTTAGTATACTTTTTACACCGTTTGTTACACGGTATTCGGTGGAACGTATCCGCCATGTAAAAGAGAGACCGAGGCATAAAAAACGTGTTTTAATGATTTTTAGTTAAAGTCACATTAACACAAACTTGAAGTGCACAATGACCAATAAATTGTTGTCTTATTTCCGTAATCTGATAATTAAACAAGTTATTAAAGAAAAATCATTAAAATTGAAATTTAATGTTTTATTCTTCTCCATTAAAACTTAGTATGTCTTTCTATTTTCAAAATCTAAAGCTGAATTTCGATAATAATTCGGCATTTTAATTCCTTTTGACAAAACATGTATTTAGTTGTGTGCATTGTGATTCTTCAATAAAACCACTTCTCAAAAAAACTGTGGCCTAAGCTCTTTTGCCTAAACAGGATCGATATAATAACATTTCCACTTCCGTAGGCAGAAAATGCTTGAGTTTTCTAGACATAATAAAAAAACAAATATCAATTATAACTATATCTTAAATTATCTCTATTATCATAAAATAAAAATTCGTTTACCATTTTAATTACAAATAATTAAAATTCACTATAGAATGGGCATATGAATATTTGCTAAGATAATTCTATATTGTTATCTTTTCAAATTATTTTTGCACAATAATTTTAACAATGTACTCGTTAGCAATATTTTTATTATTCTTCTAAGTGATTTTTTATCGTCTCAATACCAAATTGAGTATATAAAAAGTCGCTCACCGACGACGATTATCACCACTCTCAATTTAAACTTTCTTTTCATTCCCCAGAATAACGATTTGTATCAGAGAAAAATTATTATACTTAGAGACAAAATCTTGGCAAACATAAAATTAATATCGATTTTGTGTTATCGTGTGCTACAAGTACGAGTATTATATTGAACTGCATAGCGTAGGTCTTATTAAAAAACCGTCGGTCGACAAATCCTTTGTAAAGGAGAACTAAAATTAATTATATGAGTATGTTAATGGGTAAAACCTGTGGTAAACTAATGAATCTTGTGAAACATCCATAACACGCATCTCTGTTTGTTATATTCGATGGTTGAGCATTACTGCACACCAAGTTAGCTAGACTCTGGAGTTGTGAACTGAAAATTTAAAATATATATTACCAATGCAATAAAGTGAATATAAAAGTATGCAAATTAAGTAAGAATATATTCAGTTAGTATTTTAAGTTATCAAATAAGAAAAAAGTGGATGTTTAGATACTGCCATCGCATTAAAAATAAAGAAATATTTATTTCGACGTAAAATAGCGCCAACACTGGTGATACACTATTATTTTAACTATATCCGCACCAAAACGAAGCATATATATCTCCGCAATGTGAAGATTGCTTTGGTTTTTAAAGTAATGCCACCCTTGTAGGTGAGTGGATAGCGCATCCGACTTACGAGCCCGAGGGTCACCGGTTCGAGACCCATGCTGGTTGAAAATTTGTCAAATGTTTATTCATTTGTATTGTAGCCAGAACACGAACCCGAAACGGTTGAGTTAATAATTGACAATTATCACACATAAAAGAACTGTCAAACAATCTTCGCATTGTGGAGATCCATATGCTTCATTTTGGAGTGGATATTGTTAAAAGAAAATAATAAATAATTTTCAATTTAACTTTTAATTTTTAATTTGGCCCAACCAACTTACATGATTCATATAAAATACATGTGGAAAAAACTAAAAAAAGATACGGGATGTGAACCCCTGATTTAGCTCGTAAGTCGGATATACTATTCACTCACCCAGATTTACTATAGTACATATATTTAATTCTAAATTATGGTAATTGGAATTGAGTTCATAGATCAGGGCGGATATTCTCAGGTACCGATCTTATTTTTTTTCACTAAATTAAAGAACACCACTTTTATAAACTATAGTTTTTATTCGACAGTATCTTTTTACGCTTAATTTATATATCCAGTTTTTTTCTAAAAAAATATAATTTTGTTTTTGTTTTTATCGTTTCGGTTTTGATGACTGTATAATAATCATATCTATGCACTTTTATGTTTAAAACCATCCAAAATTTCCAAATTTTTCCAGTAAACTACGTTTTAAGTTGTGCGAGTCAACTCGCTTTTGGCATTTAATCGGTTTATGTGGAATGTTACATAACGTTTGAGAGAAGAGATGGGGTCAAG
>JAPMAE010006596.1:0-12287 GCA_036584705.1 Rhyacophila sp. 25_7 | reverse complement strand
TATAAATAGGTAAAAATAATAAATATGGAGTTTTCAAATATATGTTTATACTTCCTCATTATTTTTGATGAAATTCCAATGTATTTAAAAATATATATTTATTAATTTCTACTAATTTTATTTCAAAATTAAGACAGGTTTTGTCATTACCACATTTTTCATAAATAAGTAAATAAAACTGTGTTATTATTTCAATGCAAAATTTGACGCAAATATTACTAGTTAGTAGTATTATATATAATTATTAAAATTGAATATTATATACTTACTATGAAGCTCTTAACATCACTTAATATTTTGTATGATTGATTATGTACGAGTGAAAAATCCCTATTTATTCGATCAAAAATGAATCTTAATTTATTTTAGCATAAAATAAATAATTTGAAAAGAACTCTTCATCTTGCCAAATAACTTGCAAAGAAGACTGTTTCGGAAACATTTCGTTGATGTCGAATGAATTGAAAAAATCTATCGGCGCGGAAATAATTGAATTTGCCATATAAATATATATAAGCGTGATAATCGACCAAATAGTATTTTGACAATAAGATCCAACAATAAATCAGATAACGCCAAACATATCAGTTTTTCTTGATTGTATTTAAGTTTTATGTAAACGGGATTTTGTTGAATAAGTAAAATTAAACGTGTAGAAAATATTTAAGAAATTTGTTATGGTTTAGGTTTTGGGAAAAAAACGCTAAAATTATTTGTTATATAAATTACTATCAATTATATCGTCAATATTAAATACGACAATATTAAATATTTTTTTAGATCATAAATATATATTATACCAAAATATTAATAGAAGTAACATTAGACTCCTAAAAGAAATCGAAATACATAAGGGTCCATAAAAAATAACGAAAATAATTTTCATCATAGACTTTTTGTATGAATAAATGACCCAATTTGGAGTCTTTTAAAGTGTCCTTATGTATGTTTCTCAACGAGCCAAATATAACAAAGCAGTATCGAGTTTATTTATCATTTTTGTAAAATAAATCATCGTTTTCTTTGGGGCACCCGGCACTTGTTATGGTCCAACGGTTTCAAGTGTATTTTTGAACAAAGCCTGCGAAGGCAACACAAAAAATAAATCTTTCAGTAGGGTGGGGCCCAGAAATGTCTGCCTCACCGGCCTACGAATTTATTTTAATTAAGCAAAACACTCTCTTCTTCTCGGCATTGCTAACTGTTTATCTATTTAATTATATTAACAAGCAAAAATTTGTATTATATTAAAGGTGTTCTTTATAAATATGAAATGGGCGAAACATCCGTCGAGTGTTTTGAAACTTTTAATGAAAGTATAATGGTCGAAGTGTTTCAAATTCCATTTTTAACTACTTGTTTCAAGCAATCCCTAAATTAAAAGTAATTACTATTAACTAACCAAGCATGTTTTATCGGTAAGCGATCTTAGCAACTTTTCATTTACAATATTCATAAATACTTCCCTTAATAATATGTATAAACTAAATATAACTTCTAAATATTTTATGACATGCGTGAAAAATATACGTAAGAAGATCGCATACAAACGCGCGCGCGCACATACTTGTACATTGAAATTTGATGTTTACATTTTGTCAAACATATATAGAATTGCAGAATAATATTTTTCAGACTAAATTGACGTTCTAAATATTCACATAAATGAATATAAGACGTTTTAAAATCCATTAATACATTTTAAAATCTTTTAGTTTCGTCTACCCCACAACATTATTTTTATTAATAAAGTTATAATAAATTGTGAATACATATTTATAGTTTCAGAAAAAATTAACATTGAAAATTAGCACATCAGCAAATATCGACGTGCCTCAATAAAATCACGTTGTAATGAATTAGCGTGATTATGAAATCATTATTTCTTTTAATATATGCATTGCTAGTTCTGCAGCCAAGTTTTTTCATAAAATCAGACAGGTACCAAATGTTATTGCACACTTTCATAGATGCGTATGTAATGTCCAGCAAAAAATGACTATTGCATTAATCGCGTACAGAGAGATTCGTCGGGATCCGTCCTCACACGAGTCCCATTAGTGATGCTGACGGGTTATCCACAGAAACCAATTTTAAGGCATTTAGTACTCGGGGAGCAATTTTGTGCAGACTCCCAAAGTGACTCGTCAACTTTGAGCTTAGACCGCCGAGCTGATTGAGTCGTCAGCACTACGAGTTTCATAGGGCACTTCAAGTCAACATATACTTGAAGAAGAGGGAGACTATTGTTCAAAATTTTCTGTGCTAAATTCATTTCTTGAGCTCAAACGTGCATGGCTATACCATCAAGTGCGACTCCACTACAGACAGGTTTAAAATCAAAATGTGGGAAATAAAAATAAATATTAATTTCGTGAAGGGTCGGGAAGGTGCAAGTACTTACGGGTAAGTGGAGGGTCTTTCAACTTGTTAGTTTGTAATACACTACTAGATAGAAGTCCAAACACATCGAGAAATCAAATTAATGATTATTAATACATTATAATAAAAAAAAACTATTCTAAGCTTCGCCGCTTTTCCGATATATTATAAAGAAATCCATAATTATATGCGGAACGCTCAGTAAACTTTTTTTATTATTATCTATTATAAAAAATAAGCTCTCTTCATATCAGGTCTAATAACCAAGTTCAACTTTAAATACACTTGGCTAACAAAACTTGCATTTTCATCGCGTAATAATTTTTATTATACAATTTTAATTCGGAAGTTCACTTTAAAAAATCTTATTAGAAATATTGGACTTTTTGAAAGATTTTGAAATAGACATATTTTATATAATATAATGCCATTATTCTATTATTAAGCCTTGCCATATCGCTAATACCATGGTCATCTCATAAACGAGCCGCTATTAAGTGCGAGAAACTGAGTGACAATTTATATCGTTTCTTCAATATCTTATACACGTACATCACAGATTTCAAGTGGTCTATTTGGAACCCCAAGGAATCGATTTCAACTTTCTAGGGGTCAATGTCAGCAAGAAAAATCTAGAGGTCCCTGAGATTCGAAGGGTGTATACATAAGTGAATCCCAATTTGAATCTCGTGAACCCCTGAAATTCAATATTCAGCAGGAAGGGGGGAAAATCCACAAATGGTCTACGAGACAAAAAGTTTGAGAACTTCTGATGTAAGTGGTTAAGTTGCCTTTGTAGGTGAGTGGATAGTGGAGGTGATAAGGGTAAGTCTAAGATCTAGGGTTCAAATTCGATAGCTGGCACAATTTGCACACGTTTTTTTCATGTGATTTTAAACAAGGACACGGACCAAATTGGTTGAGCTAATAACTGACAATTATTTCTCGTAAAAAACTGATCTCTCAAAAGAATTTTTACATTGTGAAGATTCGTATGTTTTGTTTCGGAGGAGATATGGTTAAAATAGCAGAACAATTGTTTAGATAGTTTAAATAAAAAATCGTCCGTTTGCCATCACACGTTTATTAAAATTGTTATAAAATTTGCTCATTATAGTACTAATCTTCATATAAATGAGACGTATATTTCCAAAAAGAACTTATTCCACTTCAACAAATTTGTGGAAAATGCCAAATAGTTGTTTACGGTGTCGATATTGCATATTTTTTTATTATCTCCATTGCAAATTATATTTTACGCTACAGATTCATAAAACAAAAAATATATTCAATATCGACACCGTAAACAACTATTTTGCATTTGCCACAAATTTGTTATAGTGGAATTAGTTCACTTTAGAAATACACGATTCATATGAGCTCTAAAAAAAATTGAGAAATGTAATATTTATGGTAAAATGATAAAAATTTTCATTAACGTTGTTGGGCATTAAAATAAAAATACTATATCAAAAAGCGACCTATAAAAGGAAGAAGAAAAATTCGCATGGCTAGGAATGCTATTCGGTTAAAACCCCACCCGATGACTCTTCGTTTCCATCTTTGATGGCTTTCAGCATTCTTTGTTTTCAGCCTAATTGATAGTCATAGCGTAAAGTGTTCTAACCGACTTTCCCTTTGAGAGGAAAAAAATGCGGGCTTCATTTTAGCATGGGCAAAACCTCTTTGTTTGAGCCTTATGTAGAACTACATCTGATTATCGTTATATGTAAATTCTGTTCAGATAAATTCGATTACATTTCAAGTATGGAAGTACAAGTATAATATAATCCTATCTCTAGTCTTAAAAATATAAATATTTACGAGCTATAAACAACCATACGCAGTGTAGTTATTTGATATGGATTTATTTGTAGTTTTTCATTTATATTTTAAATATTTATAAAAGTGTTAATAATTGCAATTTGTATTCTTATTTCCAAAGCAGAATCCTTTGAGAATATAAAGTACTTGTTTATTTATTGGAAATGGAAAAAAACACGTACACAAAACTGACGTTTATTTGACAATTTTATTCACTATGCAAAGAGTATATACAAAATTATCAGCAACCACATTGTGTTTTAAAGAACGTACTGCAAGCAATTAAATATTGTTACTATCACTCCATCATCAGGCACTATCGTATATTAAGGTGTCTGAAAATTTAAAACAGATTTTTGCAACGGATAATGCTAGTTTATTCTTTCAAAAATTACCGTGATGTGAATATTTTTAATATTGCTTTATTATTTGATAGATGAAAATTCTAGATTCATCTCGAAATATTAACTAAACGATTTGATTCAAATTAAGAGATTTTACATATTTGAAAGAGAAGAAATTGAGAAAAAAACCATGCTTGTGAAAACTTGTGTAAAGTTTTCTTTGACAATGCTCTACAAGAACGGAACACGGAAGTGTATGCTGATTTTTTTTTTTTTTTAATGACACTTTTGAGCCAAGGAGGCTTACTGTGGCTGATGACAATAAAATAAAGGCATTGATTAAGTAATACTCATATTAAACAACACGAGAGATTGCACAAATATTGAAAATTCATTATTCAAGTGTCCACGATCACCCGAAGAAGCTGATTAAGAAAGGATATTAAATGTAATGAAAAAATCTTTTTCCAAAGTAACTATTAATTACTCGTAGTAAAGAAAAATATATTGCTTACAATAATATGGTGCCCAAATACTCTTTGTCTTGCCGTGATAATTTGCCTCAAATAAAATCGAAAGTAAACATTTATCAGAGAGAGGAAATCTTTTAATTTAATTTTTAACTTCTTATATATTTTGAACTCTTACTGAGAAACAATATTTATTTTAAATATCTATTATTAACATGAGATCACATACAAGTTTGACTACTTGACAATAATTAATGGAGCTTAAATGGGATGTGTTGATGGTTTGACTATATTTATATGGTCTTGTACCGTAAGACTGCCACTTGTTGTGCTTTAATAAAAAATTCTTGCGTAGAAAATCGTACAACATTTCTGAACCTTATTTGAGATTGTAAATTTACACCATATTTAGGTTTTTGTCGATAGAAATACGCGCTTCTATGAATATAAAGCTCATTAAAATTTGGCAAAAGATTATCAAAGAAAACGTACAATATATCATTGTAATATTATTTAGGGAAGTATATAACATTTCAAATACCTAAAAAATATTACTCATTACATTTTTGACAACCAATTATTATTAGATTACTTATTGCGTATGATATCTTGAGTGAAGATGACATTTTATGTATAACTTGAGAATTTGTTGGAAAATACAAAAAACTGTAATGAGATGAAAGAATAACCTATCTTCTTTACTATATTAAAATAAAACTCATATTGTAACATCTAGAAAATTTTAAATTTTGCGTTTTATTTTATTTCATTGATACTATTTTATACATTGTAAATAAGGTGAAATATGAACGCGATTGGAAAATTTAATGTTTCCGTATTATAAACTGCATAAGAAATCAATGAAACCATTGTTGCAAAGACTTGTATTTTTTTAAACGTAAGCTTTGTTTTGTATGGTTTTTATAAACGATTTTCTTTGAAACATTACCGCATTATAAAAAAAAACTTTTTGTATAATATTGTATATTATCACATTTTTGTTTTACTACATCACATTTGAATTCATAAAATCAGAATCTGAGAAGAATACGAATGCAATGCCAAATCATGAAGCGTTCAGTTTTTTAATGTATCCTTAAATAGTTTGAAATTTTGTTGATTCTTTAGTGGTAAAACTTTCATATCACGTCTTAAGTATCATTACATAACTTGCATCCGTATGCCTCTTAAGATAGATATTATATCGTTGGTATACTGGTATACAAAAGGTATTATGTCGAAAAAAAACGTGTTTTTAATAACGCAGTTCGATAAATTTATGTACGATGTATAGTCAGTGGCGTAGCTAGAAACATTGAGCCATCGTGCAAAATTTACACAAAGGGCCTTCCCTTACACGATTTTTAAAAAATGAGATGAAATAATTTTCCGTATGTGTTACTACCAACTATTATTTACATGCAGCGATAAATATATTAAATTTATATGAAACTAAATTTTAAAATTTCTTCTTTCTTGATTTAAGGTTTGCATAATTAATATAACGTTTTTAAGCTCCATTTTCGATGCATGCTCGTGTTCAATGGCTAACAATGAGGGACTGTTTTGTCTGGATTTTTAAATTGAGTTTCGTTTTTAGTCTTTTATATTTTTTTTAACTTACTAAAAGACAACCGGATATTGAGTGTAGACAGATTAAGGGCCCTCTGGTCAGCGAAGGCTCTTATACTTTGCATGAGTTTGTGATGAACCAGCTACGCTACTGTCTATCGTTTTTTAATTACAATTACACAATTAGATGAAAGATTTTTCAATAATCTAGCTTTAAATTTTAAATTTTATTGAATGTATGTAATAATATTGTTGTGTAATATTTATTTGATCCATCCAAATAATATATATGAGTATTTTATTGCATGTTGCTTGACGTATATATTGACATATATGCGCGTCCATACTCCTAAACAGGTTAAGCTGACTAAAGATTCTATGGGTGATCAGATTAAATGTTTCTAGGTATCTTATAATTCTAGAAAAATATGTCAACAAGACTTATATATAGTCCCAGTTGCTCTGACATATGGCCGTTAAATGTATCTAAAAAAATATTTTTTCTCAAAATACTCGTTTCAACAGAGGCGTGGAGCTGTGTAGTTGGTGGAGTCGTGACATTTTAGGTGAAGTCGGAATCGGAATTTAAAATAAAACAGCTGATCCCGACTCCTTTTTATATTTTCTTTAATGAATAACATTACGGTATGTGTAAAATATCAACGAATGTATACGATTTAGAATTATGGAAATGCATTATGTTGGATAGTTTCTCGGAAACAGTGTTATTTATAAATCGCTCGTGTGTCTAATGGTTTTTCAATAATTTCATTTGTCTAATTATTTTAAAAGTTTGATTTTATTCTTTTATATGTATTTTAAATATAATTATTATTTTATAAAGGTATTGCTTATTGCATATAATTAAAATATTTTTTTATGAAATTGATTTGTTTATATATGAATATACTTACTCTTTTATTTATACATATATCATTATCAATAAGTCAATATAAATAAATTCGGTAGACGTAGCACAAAACAAAATAAAAATCTGAGAGTAGGGATAAAGTCGGAGTCGGTAAATTTTGAACCGATTCCACAGCCCTGCTTTTTTAACTTAATGCATTCTACCAGAATACCGATGGTATATAAACATACTTGACTACAAATATTATTATTTTCTTCAAACAATTATCGCAGTTTATTGTTCTAATAAAAACATAATTTCAACGCTGAGTCGTGACAATTTAAATATAAGTTACACGGGTACATGTCAAAGTTGACATAAATACGAGTATTGATAAATACTGTATATTTTCGTATTTTGAACGTAAATGATAAGATCAAACGTTACAATGAAATGGAATAAATATGTGACAAGTACAAAATTATCTATTTCATTTGTCAAGCTTTCGTTACGTACAATATATACGAATACACTAATATATATTTTTGTGTCACGTGGAGCGGATATAAGGTATTCCCAAAATTAAATTCCACATTCAGTGCGTTTACTTCACCGAAGTAAACGTCAAAGAGTGTTTGGTATAGTAGCGTGAAACACAATATATCACCGCTTCGTTGGATCACCTTCAGTGACGTGATTTATAAACACATATAACTATTTACGCAAAGTGAAGTGGGTTTATGTATACGAAGTAATATGCACTACGTGGTGTGCAAATGTTTACACGTGCGGCCAACCGCTTCGCAGAAGTTTCATGATATTGCATTTATTATGATTCTGCGGTCCTTATTAGGATAAACTTAATGTTATTCGCATGTTCAAATGTCATATTTAGTCTATTAAACTTCTTAACTATATATATCTATATGTACTCGTATATAGTCTGTACTATATACATATATATTTGTTTCATTCGCGATAATATAAAATATGTTTTTAAAACAATGCTTTAAGATGACAGGCTGCTATTGTTTTTTGTTTTTTTAAATTGACGAGGTTCGATTTCATTAAAATTGAGGCATGTATTTCCAAAGTGAACTTATTCCACTTTAAAAAAATTGTGCTTAATGCGAAAAAACTGTCAACGGTGACAATATTAAATATTTTTCTGTTATATTCATTTGTAGAAAAGACAATTTATGAATATGAATGCAACTCTCAAATATTAATATTCAGAAGAGTTGATAAACTTTTTAATATTATTTAACGAAAAATGGTTGTTGTATCCTAATACATTTGAAATATCTATTATCAAACACGTTCAAGTCATATTTTTGCCGATGATCACTTTTTGTTCAATCCCGGTAAAAAAATTCAATACCTACAATTCAGTGTATATTTTATTATCAAATTCGGTCTAAAATGTATTAAAATTAACTATAAATTATAATTTTATTATCAAAAAGATTCAAGTCAGATGCATCTTGTAATAATAGCAGCCAGGTTATATAAATTTAAATTGATCTTCTATCGAAACTGAGCACTTTAAATTGAATTTTATTTTTCCGTTAGTGTTATTGATCGTATAATATACGAAACTATCAAGATAAAAAAAAAACATAAAATATTGTGAAAAGATAGTCAAACAAAATTTCGTCTCTCCTGAAATAGAAAGTCAAACTGACTTGCCGTATTTGATACTAGGCGCCTCATTTATTCTGATATTGCTAATTATAAAGTGTTCATTATCTCATTTTTCCAACTTGTTCGTATGATTCTTTTATAAAAACAATTATATGAGCATTAGAATTTTTTCTTTCAGACAATTAATAAGTTTTATAGGGATGCTTTTTATTAATAAAAAAACTTTCAGCAGAAAAAAAAACTTAAAAACTTTTTTATCTACCGTTATTGGTTTTTAATTTTTACTCAAACAAAATAATATAAACGATGAAACTTGTGACACAAATTTAAATAAACAAATTAATAATACATATTTTATGTTTGGTAAAACTTCATTGAAACGCTTATTAAATAAGTGAAAGACTTTATTTACTTCTTTAAAAGCAATTAAAATAATCATTCACACGCAGTTTCATTAACAATCTTGATTAATATTTTACAGCATTGAATGAAATCTAATTTTCGAAATGAAATTTATGAAAAGCAAATAGTATTCTAATTATATAAATATGATTGATTTAATTTGCTCACAAATATATATGATTTAAATTAAGCAAATAATTATGGGCTGTGAAACAATTTAAAAAGCCAGACTCACAAGTAGTGTAATTTAAAATTAAAAGTATATATTATTATATATCTATTTATTAATAGAATAGCATTTTTTATCATATTTAATAATCAAAACTTTGAGATTATTGGTAAATGATGTTTTTAGATATTAAAATATACTCTTATATTTATGTGTATAGTCAGATGCCTTCAATAGAGCATTTCGATTTCTTTTTCATTATTTTGAACAATTTATACAAATGTCAAAATATATGTAATTTGAATGTACGTTTGCAAGAAAATTCATTGAAGTTATCTCTATATTACGTATTTTTTTGTAAGCGGTGTGCTACCAGTATACTTCAGAAGTATCTTAATGATGAGGAATGTTTACAATTCTATCTTAACGTCATTCTAAAAATATCTACACAATTTTATATAAAATACTTGTCATGTTATATTGCCATATAATAATATACATGGCGTGATTACCAGTGTCTCGTGTTAATTAAAACTCTATTTCACAACTAGTAAATGTAGCAATTTTATATCGTGATTCTATTGCGGCGTACTATTTCAGTATTAAAATATTATTTATAAATCAACATTAAGGCTCTTACTTTAGTAATGTGAATATTTGTAATAACAAGTATTATATTTTTGGCTGTAAAAAGAATGTAATTAATTTTGTTCTATTTACTGAAAACTAAAATTTATTTGACGTACGTTATACAAATATAAGATCCGTAGAACAATAAACAATTCACATATTTTTCTTATCTAATAAAAAAATCTCTTTCTACAAACAGTGAAACTACGTTTTTGCGTTTTTGAAGAGTCTGACAAAAAAATGTAATTAGAAGAAAAACGTAGATCGGGAGCCTATCAAAACACGAAAATATTGTTTATCCATTTGAGAATATCTCTTTTCTCCTGAATTGACAATATTTTCCTTTGCTGAGACATTATTTGAACGGATGTAAGCAAAAAAATATAAATTAACAAATTTAAGCAACATAACTTACAATCAAGTTTGAATAAAGGCAAAGAATAATCAAACCATACTGCCTAACTACTTCTGATTTGATTAAATAAACGATTATTCACTAATTGCGTCGTGTTACACCTTGATCCCAATATTCATTCCAAACATTATAAATCGTTGCAAACTTAATAAAATATGTTTACAAATTGAATTGAATTTTAAATGTTTGAGATTCAAATTGCGGGAAATAAAAACGTAAAACCCGGTACTAAAATGAAAAGAGACTAAAAATTGCACGCAAATAGTCTGATGATGTGAATACTGAGCGCGTAAAAACGAGGTTTCACTATATTCGCTTAGGCGTTTTGTTTTAAAGGTGGACCAGCGCTTATTAAATATAAAAATGTTGGCATTATCAAGTGTGGCGTTCTGATTTATCGACGCGGTGCAGAAGTATAAATTAATAAGTCGTCTAACGAAGAATACGTATATATAATTATTGATTTTATGGTGTTAACAAAAAAAGTTACTAGAACTCATAATTAACGGTATTTTCTAAGGTTTTTTTGTAATATTTAAAAAAAAAATATACAATTATTCAAATAATATTTTATAATATGTCAATAAAAACTTTAGGTGATATTTGACTCGCCATTTGTACTTTCTTTATTTTGAATACAATTTTCATCCACTTCCAGGAAAGATTTTTCTTTATTTATTTACAATACTCTTTCCATAAATATTACATTTTTAAAACAAAAAAACTACTACTTTTCAATGTCCTAATTAAAATAAGCTTGAACTTAAATCAATTAATTCAAAAAGTAGTCGAACATAATTTTTGTTCAGTCAACGATAGATTTTTTTTATAATGAAAGGTCAACCATGCACAATAAAATACATTTTGATATACAGCACCTCTGTTTCTAATGTTTGGGTAAGGAAGATATGTACCCTCATAAAATAAAAAAAAAGAATGAAACATTTCACTTTCATTACTAGTTATTGGAAAAAAATATATACGTATTCATACAGGAATGAGTTGAGAGTTTTTTTTTTAAATTACGAGTATAAATAAAACTTTCTCAAGAATCTTTTTTATCAATCGAGTTCTCAATATGTAACCTTTAAAATTTACCTTTCGATATCATTGGAAACATCTCAATCTTTTTACAGAAATTTCACGTTTTATAAAAGTTAAAAATATGATAAAAAAAAGAAATTTTGATATGTAACACACATTGGGATACAATAGATTGAGAAAACGTACATAATTTGTATATGAAAAATAATAATATCGAGAATACACCTGATACCATTAGCTATGGCAGACCGATCACTTTTGCAACCAGCCACGGCCCTTCTCTCTACCGAAATATCTTAATCTTAAGTGGCTCCTACACGATCATTATTATAGTAAATATATTGCTGAATAATTTGTAGTGTACAATAATATTGACTGTATGTAGGTCGTATTGAAAGATTGCACAATATATTGGGTCACCCAAAACCGTTTGATATTTATCACTAAAGCAATGGTCACATAACTTGCTTCATCACCATTCCACACGTTGACTGCAGAGGGGTCAGTAATATACTACTTATTGTGCAATTATATTGCAACG
>JAPMAE010006595.1:1786-11879 GCA_036584705.1 Rhyacophila sp. 25_7 | reverse complement strand
ATCTAACTATCTAAATCCGATTGAAAAAAAAACTTCAAAATGCTTTTGCGTTTTTATAAAATACCAATATATTATGCACCTCACAGTTCAAGAGTTTAACAAAGTGCATATTGCATCAACCGCGACCCAATGCAGGAGGCTGTATGTAGCTCAGTATAAAGATTGGCGTACACCAGTCGTTAACACAAAACCAATTTCAGCCATAATCCTTCAGGTGTCTTGGAGCTTTTATTAATACAGGTGAACTAAACTTACAAACTTCAAAAGTTATATACTCGTATTTTAGATACTTAGCGGAAGCTTGGTGTAAATTTGCTTTCAGATGAACTAAACAAAGACTTTTGAGATAATCAGTAAAAAATATGAAAATAGTAAATCATAGTAAAATATAAGTAAATTTTGTAAAAATACGGCAGTTTAATAACTAACAAAAATACTTGTGTTTTGTTTATCGAATAGTAAATCACAAATTCAAATCTGTAGCTATTTACAAAACTTATATGTTTTGCAAATAAAACTTAAACATTGTGAATGTTATTTTCAAAAGTAAATTTTTTTTCGAGTCATTTATTAGCTCAATTGATTTCGCCCATGTACTAGTTTCAAACGCACATGAAAAAAATCTGTGCATTTTTGCTAGCTACGCAATTTGTACTCTAGATCCTCAACTCGTGAGTCAGGTCTGCTATCCACTCACCTATTATCTATTATATTACTTTCTGAAAAATGTCTATGTTTTAAATTAAGTATTGGTCACTCATATCTACGTTTTGGATTTTTTTTTTATGATAACAAATTTTCATGCGCTTATCAAACAGAAATAATATTAAAAAATAAGTAATACAATTATTATTTATAGATTTTCATAATGGGAAGATTATTTTCACAGTTTTTATTTACGAGTAATAATTGTCAGTTATTAGCTCAATTTGGTCTCAATGTCATGGTTTCAAATGCACATGAAAAACAACTTCTCCAATTTTTGCCAGCTGTAGGATTCAAACCTTAGACCCATGCTTTGTAAGTCACATGCGCTATCCTCTCATCCAAGTGGCAATATATAATTAAATATTTTTTTCTGCTTACTTTTAACAATGACATTGATCAAATATGGAAATTGGAATCACTTCTGGTTCCTTTTTAAATCATTTCAATTGGTGGTATTTCTATCAATTTTTTGCTTTGTAAGAAATAAAAAAAAAAAATATTTTATATACGACAATAAAATTTACAAAATATTCGTTAAAAATATTTATTTGGCAACACCTTTTTAGATTTTTAGATGTATCGGATATGAAGCCAGTAGTCGTACCGCAACTGAGATTTCGCGAAATGTCATGCTATAAAACCATTGACAACTACTTCTAGTTTTGGAGTAAAATCGAAAATGTCTGTGTTAAATTATTACTTTGCCGGTGAGAATTGAATACTCATCAGGAGAAAATAGGTAAAGTTTTACGATAAAAGCAGTATTTTTGTCTAATTAACTGTTGTAAATATAGTTAGGAATAGTGTTTTAAAACGATTGAATTGAGTTGAATCTATGAATACATACGAGTACAAGTCATTGAGAACAACCATTGTTTATCATTTAAAATCAAATTTTCTATAACATAATAGAGAACAGCATTAAAAAATATTATTTATTAGTTGAAAAATTCATTCAAAAGCTGAACTATAATACCAACTTACTCTCATTATAATGAACTTCATAATAATACGTTGATTTTTGTAAAAATTAAAAAAAAAATGATTTAAAAAAGTCTTTTTTTTATATAGAAAGAGTAATTACAACATAAAAAATCAATACACAACCGTTCATATTTGTTTTATTCTATAAAAAAATTGTTATTCTGAAATATTCGTTACTTTCTAATTCATCTATTGGGAATTTCCTTGTATTGCACACGAAGTCTCTTCTAAAACACTTCATAAGCCTAAACTAGGAGATAATATCTGTCATTAAATTGAATTACTTAGTAAATTCCGACTGTATTTATAGGCGGTAATTTGTCGCCCTTATTAAACTAGTGGATACAGCGCACGCCTAGCAAGCGGGGGTCACAGGTTCTTGGCCCGTGTTTGTTGCCAAAATTTTCAAATGTTTATTTATTTGTATTGTAGCCAGGACATGAACTCGAAACGATTGAGTTAATAATTGACAATTATTACTTGTAAAAAAAATCTGTCAAACAATTTTTCACACTGTGCTGTGTTTTGAAGCGGATATGGTTATAAGAAAAGAAGACATGAATTAAGGTTCTTCAAATGCTATTTTTTTTAACTTTTAAAATGTTATCTGTAGAACCTCAACTTCTTGAGTCATTTTAATATAGCATATAATAAAGATGACTCTTCTGGAAGTTTACTGGAAAAATCATATTTTACAGTGTCATTCAAAAGTTTCATTTTAATGATAGTGTTTGTAAAATTTTCAATGTTTTATCTTGAATATCAGAATATTATTTGTAATATACTTGTGGTTACATTTAATACAACACATCAATTAAAATATTGAATACTTATTTAATATCGTGATTAAGCTATTAGATAAGAGACACTTTTGACAGTTTTTCTCCTAGTAAAGGCTTATATAATATTTATTTTTTACAAAGTATATGACGCATAATAATTTGTTTTGTGTTTTCAAAAACCTTAAAAGATTATTGACATTTTAGTATGAAAAAGGACATAGCAAAATCTTGTTTTCTGTCGTGCAATAATATATAAGTAGTTTAAACAATGAACAACGTGTCACTACAAAATCCATATAAATCATTCGAAAATAATATAAACTATAAATGATCGCTCACAGCTCCGTTTCTTAAAATTAATTAAGTCTACGATCAAAATTTCACATTCATTTTTCATTGAATTGAATATCTATTATCCGCTAAAGTATAACATTCCTACGCATTTTTTCTAAAATGAGTATCATATTTTTCCGAGGCTTATTTAAATTTTAGAAAAATCGGCATGAGTAATCACTTATTATTATTTTTGACAAATATTCTATACCAGCCATTAGTAACATATGGCACGTAAAAAGCAGAAGATGGCAGTTTTTTTACAGAAAAACAAATCGTTTTTATTTCTGTATTTTTAAAGTGTTTTTTCTTTTAAATAAAGTTATGTACTGATCACTTCTTTTAGTTATACTAGCGCATCTATGTCTTATTTTAAATCCAATTGCATGCAAAATATGTAGTGTTTTTGTTGATTAAAATGTGGCAATTTAGTGCATATAGCTTGCCGAACGCTGTTCTGTTCAATATTTGTAATAATAACTTCTCTCAGTGATGAAACGTAGACAAATGTGTAATGACAAATACGAGTATATCCATTTACTCTATTGCGTTAAATCCAGGGCTGTGTAGTCGGAGTAGATGGAGTCCTGATTTTTTAGGTGAAGTCGGACTCGGTAAAAATCGACTCCGACTCTTTTTTAAATTTTATTTAATGAACAATATTACGGCATGTGTTAAATGTCAACAAATGTATATCGACCGTGTTTAGATAAAAAGGATTAATACTCACAAAACAAATTTTACAGGAGGCACAAAATACGTTTTTAATGATTTTAGTCAACGCATCAACATAAATTTAAAGTATATGATGACCAAAAAATTGGTTTTTTATTTTCCTGATCTGATTATTTAAAACGTTACTAAAAGAAAAACAATAAAATTGAGGGTTTATATTTTTTTAACTTTTCATTCAAACTTTGTGGGTCGTTATTTTTTCAAAATATAAAGTTGAATTTTGATAATAATTTGGCCCGTTCGGCTTATTTCCTTTTGACCGAACGTGTATTTAGTTGTGTACATTATGATTCTCAAATAAAAGCACTTAAAAAACTGAGAGTTAATCACCTTTATTTAAGTACGATTGATATGAATTAGAATTATGGGACTACATTATGTTAGACAGTTTGTCATAATCAGTGTTATTTAAATCACGCTTAATCGTCTTTGTTTTTTTCTTGTTACGTCTTCAGTCATTGTTGGGCAGATGCGTTTACCTGTTCTATCGTGAAAGAATAACATATTACTTCTGTGACGTAGCAAATTATAAAATTAAATTAAAATCGGAGTCCGAGAAAAGATAAAGTCGGTAAGCTTCGAACTAACTTCACAGCCCTGGTTAAATCACGACAATACATGGTGACATTATTCATTGCGGTAGAGATTATTGTTAAAATGAAACATAGATTGTAAGCTAAATTACTAAATCATCTTTGCAATGAGAGTACAATTCTACTAGACATCTTAATGACTTCTGTTTGAAATTGTAAGCCTTTTGGAATTGCAAACTGTAATAAAAATGACAAAAGAAGGTATATAGTGATTAAACTCAGTATATTATTTATCATTAAAATAATATCGTCGGTATACTGGCAAAAAGCGTTGTTAAAAAAATATCGTATTGACTTAATAATACAGTTTGGTAGATTTACATACGCTCTATCGTCTGATAAAACAGGCTTAGCCATATTCCTTGTACCTTTTATTTAATACTAAAATGTCATTAGCAATTAAGTCAATATCGAATAATATATTACTGGCAAAACACATCAAACTGACAAAGGAATTTTTGGCGGGTCAAATCAAGTATTTCTAGGTATATTTTAATTCCGAAAAAAAAGTCAATAAGAATTACAGTTGCCCTAAGATAATATCGTTTAATGTTTATAAGATACTCAAACGTTAACAATACATTTTCTCAACAGTCTTTTTTGACTTACACTTTCTGCCAGTATACTGTCGATTTCAAGCTATGATGCTTTAGGTATCTCTGGTTCTAGTTCTTCCCCTAGTTATAAATAATAAATATGAGTAATTTGTTGCTTAATGCGTGACATATATACACGTTTATGCATGTTCAAAGCGAATTTTGAGCGGACGCATATGTACGTCCATATGCCTAGACAGGTTAAACACCTGAGCGTGCATATCATGAGAGACGGTATATCGTAAACAGAATCTGCTATGTGTATAGGACTTGCTGGAGCAACCTTCATCTCCATGTAAATTGTCTGTAATTCAGAGTTGTACTTAGTCAAAACCAAAAAGCGTTAAATAAATTGTATTTACATACTGATATTGCTGATCTATGTGTCAAAGCACAGTGTGCAGGTGTATTTGACCATACTCATTTATATGCTCTCATCACATACAAAGTGAAGATGAGAATGACTGAACTGTGTTTCAATATAACATACAGGTACCTTGTTTTAAAAGCAAATTAAATTCCATTGCCCTGGAAGACCATTAAATACCACCTTCACAATCAGCGCTGAATTAACCCTTAAGCAAAATAAGCACGTGCTTGAGCATAAAAAAAAAGGAGAGGACCACAAAAAAAAATTCACAGCCGAATTTATCATTTAAATTATTAAATTTATAACCATTTTAATTTTTTTAGAAAAATGAATAAGTTATATTTATAAAGCTTTCTCTTTTGTCTCATCATGTTTATCCTGCAAAATTAAGTAGACTGTGGTCGCAGATTGGAAGCTATACAAATATTAAATAAGTCAAGATGCGTTTCAAACAGTGCAAGTGACGTGTACTAGCTCATTAGAAGTTCTTAGTTTAGTTGCCAACTGTCACTGGTGATAATTAAATGTGCATTTATAACCTTATTCTTGCCTTAAAAGTCTCAAAACCTTTGAATTACATGTGTAAGGGAGCGCCAAAATTAGTCAATGTCTAAGGGTCTGAATTCGGCCATGTTCACGATGTATTTTGTAGAGTTATGATATGATACGGAATAAATGATATGATGAAAGAAAACTGGCTAGTAATAGGCACTCACAGAGGAAGCATGATACGTCTATATGCTTTGTTTAAAAGGCATAACGTGTCTGAAGAAGTAAAAAAGGAATTAACCAAATAAGTAAAAAATGAGAGAGAATATTTGACATTTTAAGAAGGTTTTATCAAGTATACAGAAACGATAATTGAATTTTAACTTGTAAAGCATTTAATGTCATAAATATTTATGTATTTTCACAAACGGTTGGTTTATAATAAAGTTAAACGTAAAAGTAACATTCACTTTAATAATAAACTTTGCTTGCTAAGATTTTCTTACTGATCCATATTAAAACGAATTTCCCTTTGAAGAAGATCACAGTTTACGGTTATAAATAATATTTAAGGATACGCTATATAAAATATTTATAAAATTAATGTTAATGCACGCATTGTATAAATAAATTGTAAACAATAACTTCAAAGCAAAATCTGTTTGTAATGAAAAGAAGACGCATTATAAATATTTCTACAGCACATAAGATATAGTGATTAATTTAATATTAAATTGCCTTTAAAATATCTAAAAATAGCCTAATTTTCCACCTCTTACATTTAAAAAACCTTACATAATAACATTGTTTATAAATACTGTTTGTTTGAAAGACTCAGAAAACAATACATCGTCGGTATACTGACAAAAGGCGTTAAGTCGAAAGATGATCGTTTTAGTATTTTTTCAAGATTCGTAACGTTAAAAACAAATCAACATAAACTGTCAGAGTGGGTATGAAAATTAATAATCTAAGTTAAAAGAAAATACTCTAATGGAAAAATCTATTTACAATCCTATTAATATAATTGTTTTTACTGATGATTGCCACCGTGCAAAATTAATTTGAAATAAATATTTTTTTCAAAACCAAAGCTGTAGCATAGATTAATTTACATTTTATTTATACATGCTCAGTGGTTTGTTTTGTATGACTATTGTCGAAACGATATCGTCTGTGTACCGCCATGACACCACACCACAAAGAATAACCACACTAGATTAGTCTGGGGAGGCAGAGCTAAATCCGGCTAATTGGTCTACCAACTTGCCAATACCACTGTCTACTGCCACACCAAGTGATTCTCAATATGTGAGAATACCTTGTATAGAGCTATATAATTATTATAAATTTAAGATATACACTGTGAAAGTTACTAGAACGTTTCTTCTTTATCAATTCGTGGACAAACTTGACCACTGATAAATAAGTTATAACAACTCAATACCTCACTACTTTCTACTCTATCTAGCCCAAGAGCGGGCAAATCTTTTGGCAGTCGGGCCACACTGCAGATGAAAATTTGACCATAGGCCACATAATTTTTTTTAAAAAGCAATATTTTTAAACCAAAATATATATTTATTGTGCAATAAAAAACAGGACACGATCACAAAGTAAACTGAAAATATTTTTTTTATTATACATTTTTTAAACCATCTCTGCTTCAAAACAAAGCATATGGATCTCCATAATGTAAAGATTGTTTTGACAGTATTTTTTACGAGTAATAATCGTTAATAATTAGCTCAATCGTTTTGGGTTCGTGTCCTGGCTAGGATACAAATGAATAAACATTAGTAAAATTTGCGACCAGCACGGGCCTCAAACCCGTGACAAATGTTTCGTGGGCCGGATTCAGCCCGCGGGTCACCATTTGCAAAGGCTTGATCTAACCTAACAAAATAAATTTCATTTACTGTCAATCCTCGTTGAAATAATTATTATTATCAAATTGATGCTACGATCCGTTTGGGTCTATGGTCGACTATACAACCTCCCTCCAGCCTTCTTTGTCTCTGGCTATCTCTATAATCATTCAAACTCAACACATTTGCATATTTAGTTACGTTATTGGCCCATCTCATTTTCGAGCAGCCGACGGATCGAGTGCCTACTGGAGTTCCTTCAAATACCTTTTTGAGAGTTTACTTTTAGTTTACAACATGACTTACCTATACAAGTCTTTTTGCCTTCAATACATTAATTATGTTAAGACTAAATTGCTTGTCGGGCTCAGAATTAGTACGGATGTGAAATCCTTGAGTTTATCTAACTGGTTCAAGTATTCTACGGAGTATTTTATTTAGAATACTTGCATGACTTTTTTTTGTTTCTCTGTCAAGCTCTAAGTTTCACATCCATTAATAACTATAGGCTTTTTCGGATGTTGAAAACCTATAATATTTTATTTTATATCTCTTTTCATAAAAAATTACCCTTTTTTTCTTTTAAGAATATCCGCTCCGAAACAAACCATATGGATCTGCACAATGTTAAGACTATTTAGAAAGTTTTTTTTTACGAATTATAATTGTCAGGTTTGAAGGACCCACCATTGACCAGCCAGTACTCACAACCGCGATTATGCGCGTTCACCTGCCTGACCCTTCACGAAAGAAATATTTTCCCCCCATATTTTGATTTTAAACTTTCCTGTAGCGGAGTCGCACGGGACGGTATCACCATGCACAGTGTGGTTAAATAAAGGAATTTAAAATTAGTAAAAAGGGTTGTAATTGTCAATTATTAGTTCAACCATTTTGAGTTCGTGTCCTGGCTACAATATAAATGTATATACATTTGAAAAAAAATTGTAACCATCATGGGTCTTAAGCCCGTGACCCCCGCTTGCTAGGCATATGCGCTAGCCACTAATTTAATGAAAGCGACACGAAAAATAATGACAAATTTTATGGAACTAGATTTAAAACTGTGTTATTATTTTAACTAATGTAACCAAATTAATCTCGTTCATCGTAAATTCTATGTAAAATATCATTATATAGAAATAGTTATCTACCTTAAATACTTTTATTAGTTATTGTATCTTAATCGAAAAAACCCGTCTTGATTAATTTAATTTATTTTATAAAAAATAAGTTTAAAAAGGGGTGTTATTATTTTACTAAACTAAACTAAATCAATGTTAATTAGATATATATTTTTATATATTGTGCCCATCTGCAATAATACGCTCTATGCAAGTAATTTTTCACACATTTTTTATTATTTCCAATTAATATCTCAACCGCTATCATTGAAATACTTTTGTCGCATCTATTCGAGTAAGAATTTCTCACCCGATTTCGCAACTCGCGTTCAAAGGTTTGAAATCGCTGTTTAACTCGATTAAAGCGAGGTTCGATATTTTAGCACGTAGAGATTAAAAAAACGTATACGTGAGAGTAATAACAAAACACTGGCAGTTAACTGAACCTTTTCACAGTAAAAGTTAATTCGATATTTTTAATTATTGGAGCTTGACCACAGCTAGACATATTAAAAAAGCAAATATTAAAAAAATATTACACAAAGTAACACTGAAAATGAACTTTATTGAAATTATTAATATTATTTCATTGAAATTTTTACTGTTTATTCTGTAGTATTTCTGTTTGCAAATGAACAGTATCAGATTCAAGCTTTCAGTGATTCTTCTGCTGTTTTATCTTATCTATTAGACATATTAGGTACAGTACTTAAAACTGACTAAAAATCAAAGGCATACAAAATTAAGATGAATAAAACAAGATTTATGGCGATTAAGATAAAAAAAAAATCAATCAATAAGTTTATTTAATTTAAATGTTTCTACACTTTTTGCAGGTAAAATCTTTTTTGTCTTAATAATTTGCTGTTAATAAAAAATACAATCACATATGAAGCGTCTATTCACAAAAAGCAATATAAGCACATTCTAATATTTTCGGCAAACAACGTTATTATATTTCAAAGTCAAATTTTGTTTTATGTTAAGATTCTTTGTCTTTATCATATTCTATGTTTAAATTAGAACAAAATAATAGCGTTTATTAGCTGATAAATTTTAATATGAAATATACAGATAAATGTGCGCTAAATCAAAATGTTTTGAAATATTCCAATACATAAACACTTCACTATTTTTTTTTTTCATACGTTTATATTGAGTTTTGAAACATAACATTTTCACAAATAGTGTAAACTTGTGCGTAGAATGCGAACGTAATTTTTTCTCGATTCGGCAATCTGTGCTTATATCGCGTTTTGTAACTAGATGATTCATATGATCGTAAATGATTTAAAATACGATTAAATGTTGAAAATGAATGCTCTCTTTCAAATTTTTTCTAATATTCACACGTACATTTTAGATGCAATATTTATAGAATAAAAATCTAAACACTAAAGATTATATTTAAAAAAATAAAAAGTATCCGGGGTCTGCGGAAAGCTTAATGTAACTTTGAAAAGCATACTTTTTATATGATCTCATAAAGCTAAATTATCATCGAATGCCGT
>JAPMAE010006588.1:1479-12290 GCA_036584705.1 Rhyacophila sp. 25_7 | reverse complement strand
TATTTAAAATTAATTCAAAGAACAGAATCCGCTTAAACTCAAGCTCACTCAGGTGCAAGATATCGATAGCCAAGACAATTATATTGAGCATAGTTATTGCCCTCCCTGTTGGTACAACTACTGGTAGGTTAGTTCTACACTTTGGAATGAAAAAAATAAAAAAATGTATTCTTGAAGAAGTCTCAAATTCAATAACCAGTATTAAGTTAATAAAACTGCATATTACTAAAATTTTGTTACTAATGTTTTACTATGGCTATGACGTAATGTACCACTCGTTTGATTATTTTTCAATTAAGCTAATAATCTCAATTTTCTCCAACAATCTACCCATACCAGTTATACTCGTAGTACATTTGAAGTTGTGCGCTCACGGTTCTTATTTTTCCTAAATTGATTCAAGAGTGGCGACATCTGTTCAATTGTTTTCTCAAGTTTTACTTCAGTTCGCATAGAAATGCACTTTGCATTCGTCGCATGTCTAAAGTGCTCAAACGAAGCCCCAAGCAAAGTGGTACTAGACTAGTGATGTCACACAGCAATCGCGTGTACCATATCGCTTAAAAGTTTCACTTAAACAAAATATTCACTATACTACATGTATCACCTGATTTATTATAACAATATTTGTGTTTTGCACATAAAGTAATATATTCACATAAAATCAACAGATATTTTTATTAGTTAATTTACTGACATATTATTTTATTTGTACATTTTCATACTATAATAGAATTAACTGTATAACAGATATTTCAACGATATGGAATATCAATAACATTTAACGATCGATAATAGGTAATAGTGTCTGTCAGGCTTCAAGAATTTTCCATTCAAAAAAAGGAAAATATTAGAGATGGAAACATGTTCATGCTGAAAAGTTACGTGTGCTTATGTAAGTACTATAAAGCTATATGTATTAATTTATAATCTAATAAGCCCGCACTGGACAGATAACAAAAATTATTCAGACTGGTTACAAAAAGAAACATTTTTAACTCTTATACAGTATTTAACAAAATAATTCAATGATAAAGTCTACTCAAACAATTGATATATGCAGTTTATTTGCATATTCTCAACGAATACTGCAAAGACTGGCTTTAGAATATATATGGAATCAGTATATAAACTGGCGCAATAAAAAAAAACAAATCAAAAAGGATTTACCAACTAAAAGTAAACTTGTTCCATGTTTACTGTAAACACACATGTGGTGCTACTACACTCGTAAAAACTTCAACACTGACACGACCTCTTTGCGATCGTATTATAATAGACACGTACATATTGGCAATACTTCCCTTGACCTGCTATTAAAAACAGTGTCTAGGCGAGAAATATTTAAATTGAAATAATATATTTTTTTTTGTGATTCAAACGATAAAACTAATAAACAATCAAATTAGAAGTAGCAATATTAAACTGATTAATATGTGTGACCTTTGAAAATTGTTCAATATTTTCTTACACAAATTGTACAGATACAACGTTTAAATACTCACATAAACTTACTCTCCTTTCTTATGTGTATCAAAAAAGACAGCATTTATTTTTAAAGTAATTATCAAAAAAATAATAAGTTTAAATGCTGATCTACAGAATTATATATAAAAAGTCATTCAGTTAATATTATACTTAATTGCCCGTCCGTATGCAAAACTCGCTTAAATATGAAATAACTAGGAATAAATGTATAGGTACTTCTTATTTAAGAAATGCTTAGAACGTCCATCTGACCATATGCTTATTTTATCGACAGAAAATTAGGTTCTCACCCATATGCATTGCTTGCGACTTGTTGTAAAATAGTCTGCAATATATATTGTTCGTATATTATGCACACACATTGATACAAAAACTAACACAAAGATACAGAAAATGCTTATCAGCTTCTATTATGTCGACACAAACTAAGCTACATTAATTTGAATTCTTTCAATTTTTCTTCTCAACTTTACAGTATGTACGTATTTGCTTTCTTTGTTTTAATAATAACTGCATTAAAACAAATTATAAACGGATGAAAAAACCAATTTTCTACTTCTAATTCAGACTAGAACTTACTCAAAAACTATGGGAATCGATTCACATATCATTGAACTATGCGATATGTCGTTGACAGCATTAGAAAATATCATTTTTATATGCATCGACGAGTCGAAGTCATCTTCAGACAATTTGATTATTTGTGCAAAACTTTCTAGATAGCTCGACGAATATTCAGCGAGTTGTGATTTTGAAATGTGATATGATTATATTATTCTCTTGTTCACTGAATTAAAAACTATTCATGAGATATTTGAAATCATCAACTAATTACTTATTAACTAGCACTGCTTTTGTCATATACGGTCTGCAATTTAGAATCGACAATTTTCATTGTACCTTTTGTTTGTATAAACTACTGGGGCAGTCTAGCAAACGTGTGCTTCAAAGAGAAACAATCACATTTTAAAGTACCTGCATTTAAAACCATGTCGATTTTAAAGTGTATCCGTGTACAGCGCACTTTATATTATTGATTTTTTAATAAGTACTTGATAAGTAATTTTAACTCAGTATAAATATACGAGCATATCATGATATAATACATCGTTTTGTCGTTATAATGATAATGTAATGCTTTAACATGATAGTATTAGTAGGTAATGGCAAACCTATTAGTGCTGCAAATTATAATCATATTTTCTTTAGCAAATCTGTAGAAATACAACAGATTATTAATGTACAGTTTTTTTTATTTAGAAAAATTTTACTCCATTATTAACGATGTGCTTAATTTTTTTATATTGATAAAATCCAATTATATTCAATATTAAAATCAATGCGTATGGAGGAAAAAAATGGTACACGTGAAAACTAGAATGTATAATATTATTTGTTTTTCGTCTCCGTCATTCAAATAAAGGCATAAAATATAATGCTTTAAATTAACATTGCAAATAGTTTATTAACAGTCAACATGTTACATATATGTATCACATGAAACGCACACGCAACGTTGAAGAATGTAACATATTATATAAATTGATTCAGTAAAAAAAATCGTTGGCTCGGTACTCTATACCATTATATATTCTAAAAGTGGTTCACTTAATAAACAATATATATTCACTGTAATTAAAAAAATATATTTTTACTCTCGAAAGATTGAAACATTGTTTTGCAATGAATAATCCCATTTGTTCAAATTAAATTAATTAATTTAAATTAACAATATATTTAAATTTCTATTATTTATTACAATTAATATTATTTTTTGACCATATCCATTTCGAAATAAAGCATATGGATTTCCACAATGTAAAGATTATTTTGATAGTTTTTTACGACTAATAATTGATTATTAGCATAATCGTTTTGGGTTCGTGTCCTGGTTACAATATAAATAAATAAACATATGAAGAATTTTGCAACCAGCACGGGCCTTGAACCCAGCAATGTAAAAATAAAATTAGTCGTAAATAAGAAATAATTTGCTACTTTCAGAAGTAGAAGGTGGTTGTTAAATTTTTTTATATTTTATTATTTCTTCGAGAAGTGAAATTTTGTGTAATTAGCAATCTTAGTTTCAAATTTAAGATAAAAATAATGTTTGGATATACAAATTGTATCGTACTTTTTAAATCTACAGAGAATATTATTGTATTATTCGATTAAATATGTTGGAATTTATTATATACGAGTATACATTGTTATGAACATTATCAACAAGAATTATACGAATAATTAAAATAAAATGCGGGCTTGCCCCAATAAAACATCTTTATGATAATCTGAGTCGCATATTTTTGAAATGGCGGCTCCGGCAACTAATGATTCGTCAAATCACGTTTACGCGATGTGTGAAGCGGTTTTATAGAGCGGGTGATAACGCTAACGCCGGCGATAAAGCTGTAACACTTTAACGTGCTTCCTGTGAGTGTTATATTTGGATTCACTCTACAGAATATAATGGCTATATCAATAAAATACACCACTCAATTAACTTTGGCTTTGTTGTTACTTACTTTTGCGCTTCCTCACACGTGTTTCCTATTGGTTTTCCCTTCATTTTAATAACTTTTTAAAGCACAATAGTTGTCTAAGTCCCTAGTTATCGCATACGTGAAATAATATTTACACAATAAAAAATAAATACATTGCGTCATAAACATTGTGTAAAGCACTTTATTCAACTAAATATTTTACATTTTAAAGTAATGTACATATCGTCGGCAACGTTCCCTCTAAGTTGTGCGCGTTTGCGACCGCACGTCTGTAAAAATTTGACAGCACACATGTTTCCTTATTTCTGCTATGCGAAATTATATATTTTATTTGATATTTTATGCTGGGTTCTCAAGAAAGGATCTTTGAGATGTGTGCGGAAGATGGAAACACTATATACTTACTCATATTATGTTGCGTATTTTGAATAAAGACATCACGAATTATGTAATTTATGGTTTCGTGGTACATTATGCTGACTACTTAATTTTATCTAAACATAAATATGCATATTTGCGCAATCCCATCTTTTTTCCCCGCACACATAAGTTGATGGGCTGCAAACACAATGAAAAAATTAGGGAAACTTTGATCGTCGGTATACTGGCAGAAGGTGATAGGTCAAAATATATTGTTTTGAGAAAATTGATTTTTAAAGTTTCTTACATAAATTTAACGATAATATGTTAGGGTAAGTGAGACTGTTAGTATTTTTAATATTTTTTCCAGAATTACAATATACCTATAAATATTTAATCTGATCTGCCAAACAATTCTTTGTCGGGTTAATGCAAAGGTGGCCAACCTATAGCGCATGCGCCAAACGTGACGCATTGGATGATTATAAATGACGCATTACATCATTGTGCCTTCTATATTATTAATATTAAGTCCAACCATGAACGTAAGAAAGTAGAAAAGGTGTATGAGCTGTTTGGCGTAGCTGAAATAATATGTCAAAAAATTTACGCGTGGTATGCAAAAGGTTGCCCACCTTTAATATATTTTTGGAGTTTGATATATTTTTGCCAGAAATAAAATATTGGATATCTACTTAATAAGTATATAGTGACATTTAAATTTTACATAAAAAGTACAGGGAATATGGATATTTTTATTTTACTATATGATAGAATGTGTGAAAATCTACCAAACTGCATTACTAGGTCAAACGGTCATTTTTCGACTTATCGTCTGTATCATCTTCTGCCAGTACAGAATACGAGTATTACAAGAAATCGAAAAACACAAGCTAAAATAAATATTACAAAGTATGACATAAATTAAGTAAGTAATTATTATCGAGCATTATTATAATTATTGTAATTATTATAAGCATGAGTCAGGTTTTTTAACGTATTTCATTCGTAATCAAAGCTCCTACTCTGAACCTTTTCATAATAATTTATACAATATAAACAGTTACGTAATTTATGTTCAATATATGTGTACATATAAAATTTACGTTATTAACAAAAAAAAATATTCTGTTCATATGTTCAGGATATTAATGGATACTACGAGTATACTACTTGTATAAAAAACATCTAAGTTTTTATAATATATTCCAATACAAAGTCGGCCAATAAGTATCATTTTCTGGATTCAATACCCATATACTTATACATATATACATACATACTCGTATTCAACAAAAATGTGAATTTTTATTAATATCAAACTCGAATTTAATTTCTATTTAATTATGAAGACGTTAAAGAGAATAATCGTAGTATTAATCTATACAAACTATTGCATAGGCGATATTTACATAACGTATTTAAGATTTATTATATTATTTAATAAAATTTAACATTTTGCTGAAGAACATTCTAAATATAAAAATGGCATATTTTATTATATTCTTAAATCAAACTCAATGATGTGATATATTATTGCAGATATTATAGTCTTGTGATCTTTCCAACAAACCTGTATTGAAATTTCAATTTTTGATACTTAAATGTATTCTTTCGTTTCTCTTTCAAACTTTGTTACAGTGAGAAAAGAGACGGCACACAATCTCCGTTCTACGCCTTTTATGTTCTACGCAAAATCGTAATGACATCTCACTACGGTAGATGTACTACGACTCTTTGTTTCTATCAGTAGTAATACTTTCTACTGCGACAGAATTTGGGGCGAGTTTTTGTTTTTTTCTTATATGGTTTTTTGTTTTCAAATTATTTAACAAAATATATCGTTTACATCTTTTATAGTTAATGATTTTTTTATTTAGTGGTCTTTTGAGAAACCAATACATGTAATGCATGTACACCATAGTTTCACTTTTTACATACGAGTATTTGATTTAGTGATCTTGAAGAAAAGGCATGACATATTGATATTCCCGATATGTGACCTATAGTACATTACATTAAAAAATATGAGCGTTTTATGAAAACTCTTACCAAATGTTTGTAATACTGGTTGTTAAAAATGTATCCTAATTATAAACAATACATAAATTACGTATTTTTCTAAAATTAAAAAAAAAATGGTATATTTTTATGTAAACATGAAACACTTTTTACATTCGGTTCAGTTAAGTAATTGTTTATTTACTGAGTACAATTTTAGTAAGTTCTTTATTCTACGCGATTCCTTCTAAAGACTTCCTCACTTTAAGAAAGAATAAAAGAATTATTGAATACTAACAAAACGTTTAGGATCAAGTGCTATTCTCAGTATAAATGAATAATACATCAAATGTTCTATGATCATAACGTTTTTGATCTGTATTTTATATGAAAGTTATGGTGATTTCCCTGATTGTTATGGCTTGAAGTATAACTTTTTTTGAACACTATTATTGTTTATGTATCCCTTTTTGCAATTTAATTCCGATGATTCAAGCATCATAAAACTTTGTGATGTATTTATACCATTACTAATCAAAACACTGCCTTAATAAACTTTTAAAGATATTCTGGTTTACTATGCAGAACTATTTAAGATGCAAAAATGTTAAGTAAAATGAGAAAAAATATCATCGTTTTTAAATCAATTTGATATATTCTAAAATTGAATTTATAAAAAAAATTTAAACCTATAAAAATATATTTTTTTTCAAACATTTTATTTAATGAGTAGGGTTCTCTGTGGAAATCTTACCTAGAGTAAAATTTATTTTTAATCTGACATTGCAATAAATAAATTAATTATCAAAAATTATATTCTAACTATTACAAAAAATCCACATCTTAGAATTCACATTATGCTTAGTTTTGAAAAAAGAAACGTATTTTGAAATTTTTTTTTATTCCATCATTTTTTTTTTAGTAATAATACATTACTTTCTAGATTTAATTTATTTAATGATATTTAATCTTTAGAATATGTTGACCTATAGTTATATTATAATTATAACTACTGATTTTTATTATCATACTAATTCAATAAACAAATATAAAAACAAAGCACTTGGAGACACGTCATTCAAAACACGAAATATTTGAATATTATTGTAAGATCAAACAATTCATTTTTATACATTTCATTCAACTGAAGTTTCAAAGTGGATCATAAAAAGTTTCTTTACAAAACATGTTTACAAGCTGATGAGGCATACATACTCGTACTTCAAATTAATAGTTCGACATTTTTTTCAGGAAATGTTTGTAAACAACATTTTATAGATGACTGGCTATTTATTATACCAAATAAACTATTCTTTGCTGAAAGGGTAATCTTTGTGTTATGATTTGAGTAAAATATTAACATGCATATCATCTCTTAAATATGTTTATTCAGGAAAGTTGTAATTTTTCAAATATTGATTATTTTTATACTTGTGCGAGATCATAAAATAGCATACCTTAAATCTTGAAATGCTACTTTATAAGAAAATTCTAAATTGTAACAATATTATTTATAAGACTTGATCATTTGTTTTCCATTTTTTTTATTGAATTCACAGTTTTAATATTAAAATTATAGCATTTAAAAATATGTTTTATTGATTATTTGTAATGCTTTGAAATATATTTTGTGTCTGAGCATTTTCTGTTTTTTTGTTATTTGTAAATTTATTCGAAATATATATTTAAAAATAAAAAAAAACTTTAATTATCACTCAAAATGTAGTACTAATAGCTCCCATAAAATTTAACGTTGACACATACAGACATTGTGTACATGTATATATTCATAAGCTGAAATAACAAAGTTTTCAAATCGTTCAGGCGAAATAATTCATTTTGACACGTTATTTACATTCATGAATAACTTTAAGCATCTAGTAGCTAAATATTTATAGTTATGGTTTTACTTTGCTTTCCAAATAAACTATTTTTTATATTTAAGACACCTGTCATTTCAAACCATTTGTTTTTATTTTTTCGAAAATATGATTGATTTTTTCTAATTAAAATAATTCCAGAATAACAAATCGAGTATAAAATAAATTTAAAAAAACATCCATAATATCTCTATACGTGTCTTGCCTGCTTATTCATCTATCGATTTTAATTACGTATCTGTTAAAAAATATCAAATGCTCTTTATGTATTTGAAATCGTATCGTGAATTCAAACGATTCGACTAATTATCAACAACTTTTGCTATAAAAATAGTAACATAAACGTCTGTAATAATATTATAGACAGTTTGTGTCATATTAGAGTATTAATGAAAACAAATTTAAAAATCAATAAAAATTTTAGAATGTGAAAGTTCTTTTTATTTCGTATAATTGATACGATTTGGCTAGCTCCTTGTAAAAGTTGGTTTATCTTTTTTTAGAAGATTGTTTTGATGTCCAACATTTTTCAATACTTTTAGATGTCACTAGATTTTCAATCTGTCTATGTTTTATAGCTTAATGATATTCTATATATTTTAAGACTATATTATATTACACTTAGTTTAAAGAAAAAAACGGATTTATTTTTGTTTTATTTTTATTAGGCTCTTAAGTTTAAATTTTATTTAATTACTGGTTGAAATTCAATGTTATATAATAAAATATAATTATCTTAATGAATTTATACAGTGATGACTAATACGCGTATTTAATCGTGGCCAGCTTTTACTTTATAAAATTAAAAAATGCATTTTTAAAACTATTATAAGTTTCAATATTTTCGAATATTCTCTGCGTGTCCTTTGATTGTAAAACGATTGACATTGTGAAAAAAATAACCACAGAGACCATATTAATGATGAACGACTCTAAAGGGGACAAGGTGCAGTCTTCTAAGTAAGAAATCTTGGTACTCAAATAACATGCTATTTATTCTTTTGGAAGAATGCCTTCAATAATAATGTACCATAGAAAATGTTAGTCATTATTGCGGTAGTAATAGTTTCCTTAATTATAATAACAAGAGCTTTCAACAGAAAAGCTTCGTCAAAGCTGTATAGTGCTATCAACAATAATAGTGAAAAGGCTAAAAGGCTTCGTAGAAAATTACCAAAGAGCAAAGAATATTAAAAAAAGTAGCTTTCCATCGTGGCTATTTCTATTTTATGCAGAGCGTATTAAAGCACAGGGTTCGCTTTATACAATAACTTGCCTCTCAACGTGCTCAACTTGTTGATGAAATATGCATAATTGATTTACTGGCAGAGTGTCTTAGTGATTTTAACGTAGTTTGCAGCAACACTATGCGAACTTTGCAGCTATTCAAATACTATGAACGCAAATCATGCAAAAATATTCAAATTTAGTAAGTAAAACTTTTTTCTTTGCAACGGTAAAAAAAATATTTTTCTCTATACCACCAAAAAAATACACATGCATACCAATAAAATATATTTTCTCACGTTTATAATATACGAATTCAGTATTCAACGTCATAAAATGTTAAGTAATCTATTGAGGATAATAACTTAAGCTATATTATAAAGAGTGCCGCATAACCAATCAATCGGTTAGGAAGAGTCGGTTTTTTGGTAAAAAAAAGTATATTACGGTATTGAAAACTGGTATAATATTATTGCAATGTATCGTAATAGCACTGTGCACACTTAGGTTATGTAACTTGACTGTATTCAAATCAGTAACACGTTTTAAAACTTTTATCAAAATTAGGTTCGACAACAGATTTTATATTTTCTTTCTATGCTATAGAATCAAATGAAATTTCTCGTGAAAATCCAAAATAATACTATCATAAATCTATAATGTACGAATACTCTCTTCTATAAATGTATTTGTATTATGAGTTTTCACCGCAATTCTTAGATCAAGAACGTAATTAAATCCTCCACAACAGCACATCTATTAATAATGTGACTCTAACCATATTAAATACATACATGATATGCGCATTACAAATCTACAGGTTGCAACACTACAAAGTTATCAAATTCTACCCTAATATGGATAAGATATTATAATAATAGAGTTTATGATAATGATTTTTTGTGGAATAATTTATTTCAAAATAAAAAAATATGACCATTTATTTTAACAAGTGAAAAGAATTGTGAATTTATAATAATTATAATTGCATTTTACAAAGTTGTGCTGCGGCTTATTTATTTCCGGTAAAATATGTTTATTTATACATATATATTGAAAGAAATAAAAAGCTTAAATATGCTTCATTGTAAAAATTAGAGATGAAACGAATATCCGCAACTATCCGTTATCCGGCCAATTTTTACTATCCGGCCGGATACCGGATAGTAGCACACTAGCGAGCTGTGAAACTCAAGAAGCTGGAACTGTTGTGCAGACAGGCCAAAATGTCAGAAGAAAGTAAAGTAAAGATGCGATAGCTTTTGAAATATTTGTTTTTATATATCAGGAACAATGTTTTTAGAAATATAAGTACAACTTGATAATTTATAACGCGACAAAGGGCCAAGTA
>JAPMAE010006580.1:0-12295 GCA_036584705.1 Rhyacophila sp. 25_7 | reverse complement strand
GGTCTTAAGTTATCTCAGTCTGTACTACAAAACATAGACATACGCTTCATTGTGCACATGTTTTACCTAAAACAGATTTGTGTACATATCTAAAATGGTATACAGTTAATCTTTTTAGATGTCATCAGTGAGAATTCATTTTGGGTTATCGAAGTAATTTACTTTTGATTCTGAATTCATGTATTTGTGGGCCTGCTTTTATTTACGTCGAATTTAACTACGAATCGATTTGTAGAGATAAAATTATATCGTTGGTGATTTTATTGTACTGACCGGAAGCGTACAATGTTTATTTGATTAACAATTGACGTGATGCGCCTGACTGCTTCCAATTTTCAACACGCATTTTATTTGTCATCTTTGAGGATTGCGTATAAAACCGATATTGTAGTGTATTATTCTGTGTGTGATTTTTTTTGTATTCGATGTACTTTTAGTTTGAAAACTATAGTGAAAAGTTGTTAATAATAAACGAAACAAAAAATAGGAACAGTGTAATAGTACATAATATAATATACACAGTTAAATCGTTTAGTTTTTAAGGTTGTAAGTATTGATACAAAATAAACAGATTGCTTACAAACAAATAATATTTAACAGTGTAGTATGTCGTATATGTATTTATTTATTATTTTATAGTCACCGTTTTGTAGCCAATTAGCTTTGCCATAAATTAAATTTAAAAAAAATCTGTTATTGCTATTTAATTTAATATTAATTTAACTTTTCACTGCCATTATAATACATAACAACTTATTACTTTTATATTTTTGATACTAGACATTGAACAATGGCCACGTTTTATTTCATATAAAATTAGTGACAAATAAATCACGAGCAAAAAACAATCCATGATTGAAAATATCTTTTTATTTGAAATATTGTGATTGGTTGATTCATCTCTATTTTATAAAATAATGCTATAGTAATTGTACCGAAAACTCTCAGATTTTTTTTACTAATGTCATAGTGACGGATAAGTAAATGTTCAATCTGACTGTATATAGAAAAAATGTATAGTAAAAATATCAATTTAAATGTTTTGTAAAATCAAATATATTGACAAGAATATAAAATGTAGAAATGAATGTTTGTGAGAGAACATTTATATTTTATATTGAAATTACTACACGTTAAGTTAATAATGTGACCTTTGTTTGTTGACGATCTTCTAGATGACGAATGATGAAATCCATTACTGACTGACTGACGAGCGGTCTGATTTTCATCCATTTAACACAAAATCGTAAACCTACAGACCTAAATTAATTCAAATTCAAGCATTAAAAACATAACCTCAAGCGATGTGTATTGACTGTTGCCATGGTGATTTGGAAAATTTTATCTTTGTTCCAAACCTAGCTGAATGCGACGTAAGTCAGAATGAAACTTCAGACGTTTAATGCGGTTTGCAACATTTTTAACAATACGAACGTCACCGCCGTTAACATGGCGGACCTTAGTTTTTGACATTTGCATTTTCGGCGCAATGACGTTTATATCCGTCGTGACACGATATTGTTGTTGTTATCATATTTGCACTTTCATTAACTAACAATACCCAGTTATTGCGTACATCCTTGAATCCAACCGCGGTACATAATATAAAAAATCCCCATAGTTTATATTATGCACGTTTGACACATCAAAAATGTATTAATATTAATCGTGATTCCGAGCGAAACGACTGAATATATTTGAGTATTATTTTATTGAATGACATCCATTGGCGTTTTAAATATAATCCGACGCCGCTTGCTGTAGTGAAAAATGTTTTACCACAATTGGGATTTATATATAATGTAAACGATTGTTTACATCGTGATGAGTAATAACGTTCCGAAGGATACAGAATATAACATGCTGAATAAAACGCAACGCCTGATTTTGGGGCTTCTAGTATTGCTGCTTGTGGACATAATTTGGGTTTCATCGTCCGAGCTAACGAAGGTATGTATTTATACTTACTTCCCATAATAACCTAATACAAGCAGAAAACTTTGATCATGCATGTTTACTTATGTATTGGTACCTTATCAACATACGACATGTGTACTTAACTTATTTTCAGGTATTTAGGGATAGGCACTTATCATTTAATCCCAAGCCCGTCGTATTTCGTGAGAAAACGCGATATTGGATGACAAAGTAGCAGCTGTTTCGAAAAGTTTTATCGAAAAACGATGAAAATATTTTCAAAATGTATTTTGAAACAGAAAATAATTGGAGTGATATCATTTAAGACTTACATCACATCAAAATATGTATTTGGAAGTTTTTTTCCATAGAACATATTGAATTGTTTTATCGATGCATAATTGCCTCATTATTTTTGGAATAATTGTTAAAAATATTTCTCACTTGACTGGTTTTCTTGGTGATCTAAAATATCAATAAATAATCATGTAATGATCTTACTCAATTTTACTAATATTTAGAGGTTATATGCCAACATATAATATGTACTATACAATGTTGCTTTTAAGGAGTTAATGGAATGTATAACTGATTAGTTTGTTTTATTGGGTATCAGAAGTTTTTCTACAAATATGAATTTAAAAAATATATTTCTATATTAATTAGTGTACATGGCTTATTCTATACACATTCTCAAATAACAGGCATGATACTCAATTCCACAATATCGATCGTTCAGTTCATTAGTCAGACATCTCCATTTTACCAGTTTTGAGATATTGACCAAAGCAATATTCTAATGGTCATCATAAATTGAATATTATTGATGATTATAAAACTTTGAGTAATTAGTTATACAAAAATATCGCCAAATGCAAAGTGTCCGCTTCAACACTAAGACATTTAGAAATATCCCAGTAATAAACCAGACAATATTCAAATTTCGCTTAATTCTTCACTAGTTTATTGGCATTATCTTTTCTTTTTGGTGGCATATTGGAATAATCTAAACACTGAAATAGATAGAGTGAAACATTTTACATATAACTGCATATTTAACTCAAATTTAATCTTTTTGGAGTTGTCTGACTAATGAACAATATACAAAATATCTTATTATCAATGTTTTATAATAGTACGTAAAACATTTTTGTTCATTTTATGTTTTTGAAACTGAGACGTGTTTCCGAATGATAGCGTGAATATATTCTGACAAGATTAACAAGGTTCTTTGCTTTAAGGCATATATGCATATATATACTGCTGAATAATGAATATGTTTTTGTGAGATTCATTGAATTGCAAGCAAACATCATTGCCAAATGATTGCTGAACTCAAAATTGATGTGGATATTTAACATAAGTTAACATTTCTTGACCTCGTTAGGTTCATTAGTTAGTCACCTGATAAGTGGCAATCGTGGATTCAAATCTTGCAGCTTTTATTTATTGTATCTGTATCCAGAACATGAACCCAATATGGTCGAGCGTATTATTAACCACTGTTACTTGTAAAAAACAACTATTAAGAATATCTTCACCCTGTGAAGATCCCATATGCTCTATCTCGAAACGGGTGTAGAATAATAATAATAATAATAAATTAACATAAAATCTTTAAACTCATCAAAAATGAAAAATTCTCAAAAAATATTCAACTTGAAAATGCTTATCAATAAATTATGAAAATCCTTTTTTATGTGACATACAAAAAGATAAAAAAAACAGCTCTTCACAATAAATTAAAGCTATTACGATGCTTATTATTATGTTTGTTGCATTTTACTTCACTGTGATTATTGAAATAATGAATGATGGATGCTTATCAACCAAGTGCCAGTTTTCCATGGCAATGAATTTTTCAACGTATTTACTTTTTCTTCCAGTACTGTGATGTTATTAGTCTATCGGTCAGAATGGACGAAACGAAAACAGACCCAAAGGATAAGGGGCACACATCTTTAATTCAAATACTGTCAGATATAGTAAATATTTAATATATGACTTGTATCAAATGACGTCTATGATATATTATTGTGTCGTGAAATTCACTCTCTCGATACTTTGTTCAGAAAAACTGACTCACCCAGAGGTTAAAATTGTATTATTAAATTTTATGCATATTGTTTTATAGTTTTGTTTTTACTAATTTTTTCAGTACATATATCACAATGAGCAATATGAGAAGCCTTTCTTCAGCACATACGTGAAGACATCAATGTTTACACTGTATTTATTTGGCCTCTGCTTCTGGCCACCGTGGAGAGACCAGTGTAACCGACCCCCCGCTTACATGGTAAATATTTACATATTTTAATTTCTGAGCATTGAGAATGAAAAAAAATATTGTTATTACTTTTATTTGAAAGTTCTCAAAAACTTGTACATCTATTGTAAACAAAGGGAAAAATTATAATATATAGTGAACTGATGTATTGCTACATAATTTTCTTTCAGTATTTCGCTTATTTCATGTACTAGGGTAATCCCAGAAGTACCCGACCTGACAAAGAAAACAAAAAAAGTTTGATGAAAAATATCTTTAATTTCTCTTTAGTCTCCTTTTAGCTAGATACACTTTTCCCAGTGATGTTAAATAGCTTCACTACCCTGTTTATAGTAAGAATCGTCAAGGTTCTCAAAATAGCCATCAACCGCAGGCTCCACCTCTTCATTGTTCATCTTTTACCACCAAGCCATTTTTCCAAGTTTGGAAATAGAAAATAATCCGAGGGGGCTAAATCTGGCAAATAGGGTGTGTGAGGAAACAATTCGAACATTAACTCGGATGATTTTGTCCATCGCAATAACTGATGTGTGAACTGGTGTATTGCCTTGATGAAACAAAACTTTCTTTTTTGCCAAATGCGGCCTTTTTTCTTGATTTCATCACTCAAATGCTGTAATAAGTTCATATAATGCTTGTACTCGTCGTTGACTATTTTTCCTTTTTGAAGATAATCAATGAAAATTATTCCACACACATCCCAAATACTGGCCCTGGCCACGACCTTACTTGCAGATGGAACTGTCATCGCTTTCTTGGAGTCGATTCTCCCCTTTCAGTCCATTGTTTTGATTGTTCCTTCGTCTCAGGTGTGAAATGATGGACCCGTGTTTCATCCATGGTTATGAATCGATGCAAAAACTCTGCTTTATTGCTGTAAAATTTCGCTGATTGAAACATCCTCACGATGCTGTTTTTGTTCCATTGTGAGTAATCGCGGCACCCATCTTGCGCACAGCTTTCTCATGTTTAAATTATCAGTCAATATGTGTTGTACGAGTACAGTACTCGTGAAATACCTACCATATCTGCTAGCTTGCGCACTTTCAGTCGATGGTCATCCAATACCATTTTGTGGATTTTCTTCACCATTTCTGGCTTGGTCACCTCATTCGGTCGACCACTGTGATCTTCGTCTTTGCAGCCACCCAATATTTTACTGTTCTTAACGAAGGAGCAGACTCCCCCAAAGTAGAATCTAGCTCCACTTTGATATTGATTAGACTGAGGCCTTTCAAATGAAAGTATTGTAGTCGTATCACATAACGATGACCAATTTTTTTCCATGTTTACAAATTCACTGAGAGCGTTCACTATTGATGATTGCCAAACATCAACAAGGTTGGCACTTTCTACCATAGTCATCCTTTTCAAACAACAACCGCCATCTATACGTCAGGCCGGATAAATCTGGGACTACCGTCATATTATGCTGGTCTGTTGTCGAATTCATGTAACTGGCAAATTATCCAAGTGAAATACATGTTTTAGTATCTGTCACTTTTAATGATCCAAAATTTTTCAATTCATGATTCCCGATAGGTTTTCATGAAATGTGTGATATGAATCCATTCATTTAAAACATCTGAAATGTTCAGTGTTTGGGTGTAATTGTTGCTTAATTTCAGAACTAGTTAAAATCCTTAGCTCTACTGACAGATTTCTCAGTGAAGTCATTTTTTCACTGAGGATAAATTAGTTTTGATAATTACAAAATATTTCTTTATGTATGAGGGCAGTGTGAAACAAATAAAATTTTTCCTTCTTCATCCATACATGACATATTGATTTAGATTTGACGTAATCAAATTTAATTTACAAGTGTACACTTTTTATCATGTAATCTTTTTACTGTTTATTCGCTCAATTTAATACGCAGCATAAAACTACAACAGATAATACCTAGGTATATATTTTTTTTTGTATTTTTTACCGATGTAAACATTTAACATTGTGAACGTGTATTGTCATGATACGAGTATGTAAAAATAATCAAAAGCGAATATTGGTTTCTGACTGTCAAACGTTTAATTAAGGTTATCTGAACTGGTTTTATCTGGTCTATTAAATTTGAATAATCAAATACTTGTATTGCAGCTTATGCATTAATTGATGAATTCTTTTTTATTTCAGCTTGTAGATCCCAATGCTGAAGATGACAATTTTTACACAGACATTAATATGAGTTTGGTAAGTACAAAATAGGCGTATATTGACATTCTTTTTATAAAATAGTCAATTAATTTGGATACATCACAGCAAATCGAGGTCCTCAAGTCAAACTACGCTATCTACAAAAGTGCAACTTTACAGGAGAGCCAAAAAACATTTCTTTTTCTTTTTTTTCTTGGAACTCAACAAAGGAGATGCTTATTTAAAACCTAATGTTCCAATGTTATAATTTGTTGTTTTTTGATAATTTGGTTTTTCTAGTGACAAGATTGCTAACAGCTTATACAGTCTTTTTATATTAAACAAAGGCAGCTTTATGTAATTAATGTTAAACTTTACAGACAATTTAAGAAGAAACTAAAAAAGATTGACATACCGTTGTTTGACAGTTACATAGCCAAGAACGTAAAATAACATCACAAATAATGATAAAAACACATTTTTGTAGATAACGTTGTTTGACTTTAAGCCCTCGAAATTTACTTTACCCTAATCAAGTGACTTTCAATAATGACATTGTTTAAATATTTAAATTAGGCACTGGATGAAGCAGGAAATTTCGGTACCGCCAATCTGACACCGGATGTTTTGGCACTTATAATTGTATTACATAAATCCATCTCTCAAATTAAAAATACTATAAAAGTTGTAAAAAAATACATAACACTTCAATTTATAAATGTTTTCGTTAATGCATGTACGAAAAAACGTAATATATAAAAGTTGACAATGAAGCTCATCAGAAAATTATGTGCTAGTCCTCCAAGGTACTTGATGAATGCGTTGTAATGAATTCGCTATGCTCTAAGTGTTACCTTGAGTGTTGACATATCTCATCGATTCCATTGCATTTTGCTAGCACGTAATTAATTCCAGATGCCTGATGCCAAAATGTCCGGCACCAAAACGAAGAAGGTGTCAAAAAGTCACGTACCGAGCGCTGAAAGTGTGTAATTATATCTAAGAAATAATGGTTTAAAATGTATGAGTTTAGTATGAATTTGAGTATAGTCGATGTATTGTCACATAATGATAATCTGTTTATCTATTTAGCATGGATTGCAATGACAAATTGTCAAAATTGTCAAATTGCATGAATTAATGTGAGTATCCGGATGTAACTTCATTCATCTGAATATAACTGTACAAAAATCTTGTAACTTTCTAGTATTTATGAGTATTATTTGTCATTTTTTTTATTAAATTAAACTTTATTGACGAGGTCAGTTAAAGAAGAAATCGGATTGAAATGCAGTTAATTTTTGATGCGTGTATTGATATTTCCCATACAATTTATTTCCCGGTTAAACATTAATGAAAATTTGTGAAATACACTGATGATTACAGTATTATTCTACCCTTATATCGTTGCCTTATAATTCACCATTTTCGCACCTTAAATATGAGAAGTATATAATTAATGTTTACGTGTTTGTGATTAAAAAAATCTCACCTCTTTTTGTCTGATGGTTAATATCAATTGTTTATTATGATTAGGGTTGCCGACACCTCGACAAAGGACACTTCAAAATATTCATATTTCTTTTTTTTTAAATTATTTTAAATTATTGGAATACAACTTGACAAATAATATTTATGTGAACGAACTTCTTAAAATTTTATAAAACAATTGAGAAAGTTTAATTTAGTAATTTAATTGATACTTTATTGACTCATGAAACATAAAAAGACACATTATAAGAATAATTATTAGAATTTAACTAAAAAAATAATTTCGAAATAAAGGACTTTTGTCATTTTTTCAAAATTCAAAAAAAATACAAAGATGAGAAAGTTATTGTTCTTTCCAATAAAGAATTGTTTGCAACTCTAATTACGAGTTAGAGTCGAAAAAATAATGTTATGATTGAAAATATAAAAAATGGTGAAATTATTGATGACATGAAGACTTAATCTCATTATCATTTTTAGAGTGATTCGACATTTGTGCCGGTGAGAACTCCTGAAAGAGAAACAGCAGCAGAGGTTTCCGGCACCGAAAGTGATGAATCATCACAACGTGCTGTTAGGTTCAATAAAGTTGCTGAGGTAATGAGTAATTTGTAAAATTTTACTCTAGCAAATACGATGATAAAACTTTGAGTAATTAGTCATACAAAAATAACGCCACGTACCAAGTGTCCGGTTCATTAGTAAGACATTTAGAAATATCCTAGTAATAAATCAGACAATATTTAAATTTTGGTTAATTATTTACTAGTTTATTGGCATTATCTTTTTTTTTGGTGGCATATTGGAATAATCCGAGTATTGAAATAGATAGAGTGCTACATTTTACAAATAACTTAATATTTATTTCTTAAAAAAAAATCTTTTTGGAGTTGTCTGACCAATGAACTGGAGGATTTTTATATAATCCCGTGATAGTGACCTTTTTTGCTACTAGGCCAAAATTTCGAACTTGGAGAACGAGTTAAATATCACAATATTGACAGATCCAACTTATTCCTTATCAGACAACTTGTTGACTCATGTTTCTTCATAGCATTGACAAATTGGCATACTATGTGTGTTAATGCAATCGTGCTGACATCTTGTGAGAGGAAGTAAAGTATTGTAATTTCATAAACAAAAAAATATTTGATATTTATAATACAACAAAAGATGCATTGTAAACATTTCCACATTCCAAGTGTTCACCGTCACTCATATAACCGTCCTAGGTAAGTAATTGGTCACAGGCATAATACTTACTCACGTGAAATAATTAATACTTAATTGGTCTCTGACTCTTGTGATTGAATAATTGCTAGGTGGCTATATCCACACAAGAAACATTGAATATTCACGTCCATTGCACTACAAGCCCAATATATTGAATTTGTTCTTTGTCATTACAATCATAATATATTTATTTTCCATTAATATGTAAATCTAAACAACCACATGTTTCAGTCCAATGCAGGACTTCGTGGATGCATACATATTCTCTTCAGACTTTTCCAGTTTTTTTCTTATGTTCCTTCACTGTTTACCAAGCACACGAAAGTCTATTAGATAATTGAAGCATCTAGTTACGAAATGCGATATAAGCACATTTTATCAAAATGGAGAAAAATATGTTCACATTTTACGTGCAATTTTACACTATGAGTGAAAATTTTATGTTCCAAAACCCAATATGAACTTGTAAAAAAGATAATAAGTGAAATGTTCATGCATTGAAATATTTCAAATCTGGTTGATTCTGCGCGCATTTAAATATTTATTTAGTTTTAAAGTTTATCAGTTAATAAATGCTGTTATTTTCTTATAATTTAAATTTATAATATGTTGAAAAAAAGTCCCTTAACATAAAAACAAAATTTGACCTTGAAACATGAAAACAATGTTTGCTGAAAATAATAAAATGGGCTTATATCGATTTTTATAACTAGACGCTTCAATTATTGAATTGTTAATTATGGATTAGACTCCATATCCGCCTGCAACATTGCACTATGCAATTCTATGAGCTTTCTTGTTCGGGGTCCATCAACAATACTTAAATTTCCTAACTTGATTAGTTTAAACCTCGTGTTTAAAGTGCACACACTTAGTTTATCTTCATGTACATCGCAAATGTTTTTTGTAGCAGCTGTTGCAGATTTTTTTATGATTCTCATAAAACAATATAAAAAAATGTTTCGATAGAAAAACCTTCCGCTATTTCAAATGCAAGAGCTTAAAAACATAATTTTCGACCACAATGCAAACGGCAGAGAACATGTCAGTCGTACCTAGTTCACATACCACACTAAGAGTGAAAACGAAAAACCTCCATTTTCCATAAGACCTATATGTTAAAACTGATGCAATAAGTATTCGATTTTTAATTGTTGTGTTATTTGATTAAAAAATAAAGGTTAGGCACATGTCGGAGAGCTGTGCTGCAGAGGCATTATTAGCTAGATTGTCTCACGCTGCATCAGTTCGAGCCGGAGAAGCTGCTCGTAGAAGTGCAGCCAAATTGAGTGCTAGGCGTCAAGCCAAAGTGGCACTTTGCTTTTGCTTGTTGGTAAGTCGAGAGCGATGCTATTATTATTGACATCATTTTTTAAATTTTTTGAAGAGTGCAAGACTTGGATTGAATTGATAAGTAATGGAAGAACTGAAAAAAGTTTCACTAACGAAGTTGTTATTCTGCATATCAGTGATCCATAGCTTGAATAATTATGGAGACTATTTTTTAATTTAAATTATCTAATATCTCATTTACCATATTGATTACATAGTATAATATGACATCATGCATAAATTATGCATAATGATTGCATTTGCAATTAATACAAAAAAAGGATTTTATATTCAAATAAATTGTTTATTCATAATCTTAACAAAATTACAAAATACTATTTGGATAATGTGTTTTGAACTTCTCCAGAGTGGGTTTTTTAATTACGGTTGCACAATTGGGTGAAAGTTTTGTCATTAATCTAGCTTTAAATTTCGAATTTTATCAAATGTATGCAATACTATTTTTGTGTAATGTTTATTTGATGCATAAATAATACATACAAGTATTTTATTATTTGATACTTGACGTACATATACGTCTATACTTCTTCAAAACAAATTTTGAGTGGACGTGTATGTTCATACTCCTGGACAGGTTAATAATCCATTGATATTTTCTGCCGAGATTATCATTCCGTGTGACCTAGTTGACGTGTATTTCTTAACAAGCTACCGAAAACGACGTCTAGTGATCGGTCGGGGACCTCTGCTCCAGAGCAAGCGTGCAAAGTTCACTGCATCTTCTTCCAATATTTAGTTTCATTGATTGTGTTTATTTTCAGTGGTTCATAGCGAACTATACGTATCAGGCATCACTAGCTGCAACGGAGGCAGGAATTGTGACGGCATTGTCGTCATCATCGAGCCTCTTCACATTAATCTTGGCGGCTATCTTTCCCAGCCAACCTGGGGACAGAATCACCCTTTCCAAGATCATAGCCGTATTCGTCTCCATAGGAGGAGTTGTAAGTTTTCAACAATAAAGCTTCATAATATATTTGTATGTATCAATAATTTTACTCAGCATATTTGACATGATTACCTCTTTAGAAGATGTCTTCACGTTTACATGTGAAATCTATTGTAAAAATACAGTTACATATTATTTCTTTTAATTTTTAGCTGGTGATAGGGAGTTCTCAGTACATTCTGTGTAAAACTATTTTGTAAAAAAGAACATTAGCGAATCAAGATCAATGATAATAATTATTTTGCATACTTATAGAGTAATATTCATTTATCTGTGCGCACTGCCCTATGTGTGCGTTAAGTTTGTACAACACAGTATATATGCGTGTGTGCGTTTAGAAGTACAGGCAAGCACAAAACTAATTGTGACTAATCTTCATGGATTACTTTTTTTGTATTCTTTTCTTGAAATTAATAAAATTGATTCGTTTGTATTCTGAATCATTACTAGATAAATGAACAGATGAATATTCTGATTTGCTGCTCTCACCCAAATCAATTGTGAACTCTGTTTCCATATCTTAGTGCAGTAATATTTTTCTTCAATTTCTTTTTGATATGCCGACAAGTATTAGACCACATTTTTGCATTAATTTGATACAATCGTTCATTTATCACCTTCATTATTCATGTCGCAGTCTGTCCAACGTTATGTGAAGTAATATAATTTTTCTTTACTCTTTTGTTTACAGTCTCTAGTCAGCCTATCAGATATGAATGAAGACACAAAGAAACTGCCAATGGGAGTGATTCTGGCCCTCGTGAGTGCTTTCTTCTATGCGGCTTACCTCGTCTTCCTGAGGAGGAAAGTTGATCATGAAGACAAGATGGATATTCCATTATTTTTTGGTTTGTGCTTTATTATTGTAATTTACAATTCGAGGGCTTAAAGTCAAACAACGCTATCTACAAAAGTGCAACTTTATAGGAGAG
>JAPMAE010006576.1:0-12297 GCA_036584705.1 Rhyacophila sp. 25_7 | reverse complement strand
AATTTATATATAATATATATATTTTAATATTAGTAATAATGACGAATTTACTGACTTACTTTAAGTATTATATTGTTGTTACTAGTAGAATGTTACTTGCGAATACGTCACGGTTCAATTTATAGCATTTTATCAAACTATGCAATGGGAAAGTGATGTAGTTTATATATTTGTTCATTTTTTTAAATTTATGTAAAATTATTCAAATTGAAACAAAGCTTTGATAAAAATGCATATGGCAGTGACTGTTTGATGCTCTTAAAAGAAATAATAATTTATCTGAATATGTTAATATCACTGTGGAATTAGGTGATGTATCAGAAGAATACTTACGAATATAGGTACGTTGGGTTTTCTTATATAGCTTTTGCTAAACAAGAAACGTACCATTAAAACAGAAGCAATTATTGAGTAAAGTGAAAGTCATTTTACATAGAAACTTTCGACGTGAAAAAATGAGTTAAACGAAATAATTTTCTGATGGTAAAAAAATATTGTTAAATTCCATTCACTTATTTTTAACAAACATATATTTGCATCGTAGTTTTTTTGATAAAAAAAACCCCCCATATAAGATTATTACTCTCCGCAAATCATTTTCGTATATGTGGAGAAGGTACTTCATAGAAATAGAATTGCCCACTAGCAGATAAAATATTTCGATCAGTTAGAACTTAAAACATTCAGTTTTTTATCGACAGATAGTCTATTATTAAATGCAGTATTTAGTTTTTTTAATTAAATTTTTGTTATTTTTTTCCATTATTATGTATATTTCAATTTCATTATTTTATTGAAGATATTAAATGCTGATTAACAGTGTGGTTAATTTAACGTATATAATCTGTAAAAACTGTTCAAGTATTTATTATACATTTTAATTTTATTAATATAATTTCAAATATATTGAATTTAAAGAGTTTTTGTTTACATATATTAACAAAAAAAAATGTATTTTGTGTTTATGGTTGCTTTTTTAATGGTTTTCATTACGCTTGCATTGATTCTATGTAATATGAACTATTTATTCATTAAAATAATACATACGCTTTAAATATCTTAAACAAAATAAAATATGTGGTTTTAATTGATATCATAATACAATTATAATTTTAAAATATATCTTGTAGTAATGCGTGACTGGGAGGATAAAAATATAAATGTTTATAACTATAATTTCTAAAAAATACTCACTTTCTGATTAGGATATTGTCCAAATTCAAATAGCATTTCATTCCAAGACAACCAGTTGGATACGGGGAAGCTTATTCACCGCAAACTTTGCACTGCCTTGTATTGTGGTCGTTCGCCGCTGCATAAACAATGATAAATAACATACTCGTAATAATGATATAATATTTTCGCCTAGCATCAACACAGCTAAATAAATATCAACTCTGTATAGAACTAAACATTTACCAAGGAAGAAAATTGTTTTTGTAAATCAAATATTATTATAAATGTACATTGACTTCTTAGAAGCATATCGTAGAAATTGTTTATTATGAAAACATTTAACCATTAATTAAATTTTTCTAATATTTTTTTTTACGATGTACTTTGATTTTTCATAAAAACATGTTATAAACAGAAATAGGCATGTTAAATGAATAATATTATATACAAGCTGTCACATACCAAATTGTTCTTAGTATATAAATCTGTACCTGGGAGGTAAACTACACTATGTCAAGTTTGGCATAATGAGATATCGACATAGTGCAGTATATCATGCGACGCTCTTTCCAATAATATACTCAGTTATGTTGCAATTCTACCAGAAAATAATATAGGCATATTTCACTCGTCACTCGTCACTCTCGTCAGGCTAGTGTTTAGCAAGTACGCTTAGGAAGCGGGGGTTACGGGTTCAAAGCCCGAGCTGGTTACATTGTTTTTCAAATGTTTATTCCTTTGTATTGTAGCCAGGATACGAAACCGAAATGGTTGAGCTAATAATTGACAATTATTACTCGTAAAAAACTGTCAAAACAATCTTCACATTCTGTAGATCCATATGCTTGATTTCGGGGCGGATATGGTTAAAAGAAAAAAAAATGAATATTACACATTGCAATATCCGAAAGAAACAACAACAAAATGGCTTTAAACAGCCACATTGAAAATGTGACATTTTTGAAATAGTATAGTTTTCCTGTCAGGTACAGAAATAGATTGATATATGTGTATCTAACAATGAACACCAAATTACCGCTTGCGTCATATTACATTTCAAATTTATAGATTTTGTAGATAGTCCCATTTCAAAATCATGTAAAATACTTCAAAGTCAAAGGCAGTCAAAGTATTTAATTTTTCGTCTTCGAATATTTTGTTCTTAAATTGAGTAAGTAATCTTTACATAATATAGTAATTATCTAACGATTGAATCGATTGACAAATGCTAAAAAATGAAACAATATTTGTATGCAAAAGTGGTAATGATTGTTTTACTTTCTTTAATACTGCGTATATTTATTTCATTAATTTTGAATCATGTCATATAATGTATTATAAATTGTTAACATTTATATTTTAAATATATTTTTACGATATTTAAAATATTGCTGACTTTTTTTGATATACATACATCTTGGCATATTTCTATTGTCATAATTTCATGAAAATTTATATTTGCTCTATATCGAAAAGATTTTAGTATTATAATTTTTCTGGCGTGAAATTTAAGTTAAGAAAACCAGATAAACACACTATTCGTTAAAGTTATTAATTACGAAATGAAATGTATTTTTCTTATATTCATAATATGTATATCATTTGATTGGAATGTTTTCAATAAATTATTCATCTATTTTATTGTCTTTTAGTAAAGAATAGAATACTTTCAATATATTGATAACAATAGAACATTTCACAAATCATTTCTCATATTCTACTCAGTATCAATTAATTTCATATTAGTTTTCAAACTATTGGGTGTTTGCTAATTACATTGTGACAAATTATTCCAAAAGGAAATGATGAATGAATTTAGTTATTTAGAGAGTCAAAAGCTGTTATTGAGATGAATTACATTGTTTATATTATAAATGATGATAACCAAACCCAGATTAAGAATAATCATACGTGATTTTGACAAAACTAATGAAGTATATTTGTAGTAAATGTAGAAATTGTTGTACATACATAATATTTTAATATTGGTGCAAATAATGAATATAAAAAGAGAAGGAAACACATTTTATTTCCTTAATATATTCCCATTTAACTTGATGTACTTTTTTGATGAATTTTAGTAATTCAATTGAACGTTGACGATTATTTAGAGTTTTTCTCTACATAGATAAAATTTTATCATAATATTTATAGTAAAATTGGATGCAAATATTAATTTCACATACATTACATCGTCAAAATTGTATTCAAAAGCCAAAAAAAATGAAAACGATAGAAGTTTAATTTAGGATTAATTTATTGCAAATGCTCAGTAAATAATGATAGACAATATCAAAACTTTTAAAAATTCTAAAAAACAAATAATATGAGTATTTTATATATAAAACATTTAAAAATAGTTTTCGTAATATACTTAAAATTATATATCTGTTTTAACGGAAACAACTTTTATTACAGTTAAATATAAGTTAGGTATTTATTAATATGAAAACAGTTCGTATTTATTGAATAGAAATATATTATTGTGGAATCATATGAAAAGATTTTTATCGAGTCTTGTCGAATTTAAGCAAATATTTTAATATCATGGTTATTTTAGTTATCAAAAAACAAAATATTTTTTATTAACTAATTAATTAGTTTCAGTATTAAACATATAGAAAATAAATACAATAAAAAGATTATCAAAAAGGCTAAATTCGTATATAATATGAACCGTTGTGTTTAACTTTTATAAAGTTTTATTTTGTGGTAGCTAAGAATGGTTATTTTTATATCGGCTAATTCTCTCGATTGCAAAGTAATTTTCAGTCAAACCACGTGTTAGTCAACGTGTGTGAGCTTTCAACTAACTCGCTACTTTGAGCTTTTTTTAAATCCCATTATGCGAAATTACTTCGCAATTTTCTTGGTAACAGAAGAATAAAATATTTATTTTGCCAATAACATTTGCGGCGTGTCGTGTAATTTCAGGTAATTAAATAAATATAATTTAGTAATACTGATATTGAAATCATTGTATTTATAAATTTTCAATCATTTATTTAAAAATCAGTTTTGAGAAATATTGCAAATTTCCTAGTCAAGATTTTTTTTAGTGATATTGATGAATCTTTTTTATTAAATTCTATATACATTAAAATATTATAAAACTGTGTATTCAATCTTAGGATATTAAAATAGAATAATGAAATATATATTTTCAATAACAATTTTGTCACTAACTGTAAAATTGAAAATAATATATTGTTTGATAAATTAATGCATCAAATATAAATAATATATCATACATTAAATATTAAATTGAAATATCAAAATTAAAATATAATTGATATTTGATTAATTTAGTGAATTATAAAAACATGTTACTTAACATTTTAAATTATAATATATTCATTGATTTTCTCGCAATATATTTTAACGACCTTTAATAAAAGTGTATGGTAATAAATCCGATAATCGATTGTATTCCTAAAGATAATAATTCATAACTATATGTATTTTAATATACATATAGTTATGAATTATTTTCTACATTATACTATTTAAAAATTGGTTTATCAAAAACAAATGAAACTTAACAATGAAAATTTTCAATATGTTATTAATAAAAAAATAAAAAAGATTTATACCTTTTCATAACTATTCGTTGTTAATTGATAACAAAGAAACAAACTGTTCAACAGAATCGAACTTAAAACACCTTCAAATACTTTCAAATTTTGAACAAGTATCCGATCAAATCGAATTTAGCGCCAAAACCGCGACCTGCGCTTGAAAACCGCTCAGGGAAAAACACGAGCGCGCCCCCAAAGACACGGGCGCTTCGGCGGTTTGCCGGGTACTAAACTTATTTGCAGAGGAGCATAAAGTCGACCCGATACAAGGCGCCTGCGCTCTTCGATGTGAACTAATCCTCAGGTGAGTTTGATTCCGGAAAAACGTATATCAAAAATCGACAAGTCATTAATATACAAAGGTTTTGCATTGGCCCATTGTTATACAATGGATTTACGTTTACTGATCAAGAGAGGATACTCTGATACAAATATCATAAAAAGCTGAACACCACCAAACCGAATAAAGATTTTGATGATGATAAATCTGACATAAATCAAAGTTAAAACATTGAATGAAAATTGGGTTAAACTAATTGTAATGAAATATTATTTTACAAGTATAATATTGCTTCTGGCAAACAAGACTGTTCTATTATAGCCCAACAAATAACGTTCAAATATGAAATTTTATTGGATTATGTTAAACAATATTGTACAAATTATATCAGTGAGTATTAAACAAATTATGTAAAACAAACCTGATCTTCGAATCTCCCCAAAAAACATGGGCAGATAGTATCTTAAAAAATACAGAGAGGCTGAATAAAATGAATATTGTTTAATGAAAAAAATAGGCTTAACAGACATTTGATTAGTCATGAATAATGTTATAAAAACTTATATTTAAAAAAATCTTTTTCTTTATTAAAATTTAGTAAAAAATACAAAGGAGTTATTTGTAAACACGATTCATTTCGTTAAACTAAAAAAGACACTTTAAGGTATTTATTCCACAGTTTGACTATGTAGACAACATCAAATCAAAACAATCTTTTTATAATGGTTTGTTAGTATTTATAATAAAATAGTTTATGATATTTTTCAGCAAATAATATTTTTGTGACACGTGTTTGTAAATGGTAATCTCATTTATAATGCATATTATTTTAAAATGAAATATAAATAATTTATAATGATGAATTTTCAATTTTTATGTAATCATATAAATTAGTATATTTAACTATGAAGAGTTAGTTTAGGCTATATATCAAATTAACAATTTCTTATTTTAACCTTTTCTGTGCCAGACATAATGCTACAATCCGACAAGCATACATTTTAAACCAAAAATATGACCTTATAATATTTCTTTCAAAATATATTGAATGTATATCTTAGTTTTAATGATCATATTATAGTCATATCATGCGTTTTAATATTTAAAATATCAATATTTGTCTAGCAAACTAAATTTTAAGGTGTGCGATTTAACTAGTTCCTGGTACTTATTCGGTTAAATATTATTTTTATGATCCATTTATTTTAAAAGATTAATATTATACCTGAACAATTAATACATTAAATACATTATTAATTCGTATACACTCATTAGAATTTGTTTCAAAAAGTGAGATTTTTATATGCAAATACGGGTATTTTCCATAAACATAATTTCACTTTAAAACTCTTTATTTTCATTTAATATATAAGGACTACTTTAGAGTTCATTCTTTGTGTAAAGTGGAATAGTTCTTCTTTATAAATAATGCAAATAAATAATAAATACATACAAGAAAGCAATACAACTTCCTGTGAATTAGCAGTATGATCACCTTTTATACTATTATAGAATTAAAATACTACATCACTTCTTGCCAGGTATGAATATCGGCAGGTCGCAGACGAGCTTTTACGAAAAATACCTTCGAAACGCTAATCCAAAGCTGTGTTTCCTTCGAAAGAGAAAAACTTTTTTCTTCATTCAAATTGAACACCTAACCACATGGCCCGAGTACCGACATGCGCTATTTTAATTCCGCGGACAAGATGAAAAGTTTTTACCCAAAACGTGAATTCCCAACACGCCAAAAGTATCCGACTTTAGTTTGTATGAGAATGAACTCTTTGTATGGAGGTTAATTTAACTTTATACCTAGACAAACGTATTTTCATTGTTGGATATACATATCTAACATATATTATTCAGAAATAATAATACATTTATATTCCAGAAGGTTTCCTTTTTCATAAAGTACCTTATATTTTAATATTTTTTAGTTCAATCCAATGAATATTTTTTGTTGATTTCAGTATTATAAACATTCTCTTGTTTCTTTAAACATTGTAATAATAACAGAGTTTTGTATATTTTATCTACAAAATATATTTTTTAAATCAAGACATTTTATTTAAAAAAAATACATTGAATAGATTAAACTGATTCTGATATACACTGTGGAAGAATAGTTTTATTATATTCTTGCTTTTTACGAAGAATTTGATAGTAAATAATATTTCCAAAGTGAACTTATTTCTCTTCCACAAATGTTTGGCAAATGCCAAAAAACTATTTACAGTTTCAATATTACATATTTTTTGTTATATCTATTTGTAGTATAAAATACAATTTGCAATGGAAATAACAAAAAAATATATGTAAAGAGTTTTTGGCATTTGCCGCAAATTTTTGTGGAATAGGTTCACTTTGGAAATACAAGCCTCATTCATATATTGTATTTTTATTTCACATAAACAAATTTCATAATTGTTTAAATTTAATGATACCTTTTCTAGTTATTTCAGGTGATACATATTTAAATGGCATCGTAGATATCCCACTCATGAGCCGAGAATCAAAGATTAGAATCCCATAGCTGGCAAAAATGACACATGTTTTCTCATGTGAAATTGAAACCAGGACATGTACCAAATAAATTGAGTTAATAACTGACAAGTATTGCTCATAGAAACCCTCAAAAAATTATCACATCATGGAGGTCCATATGCTTTGTTTCGGAGCGGACATAGTCGAACGAAATAAAAACATATAAAACATATATATCAAATATTGAGAAATATTAAAACTCATTTCCTAAAATATCAGAGTGCAATGTTGATAGTATTTTTGACGTAATAATTAAAACATTATCACGCATCAAAATCGGCATGGTTACTATAGGGAGGAGAGTTACTTTGTGGCAAACTAGATATATTTTTAACCCTCTAATTATGCATCCCTCCAAGCCACGACTTTGTGTAAAGACTTTCTTGGCACTGCACGAAATAATCTTTCTCTAATATTATAATTTGATTTAAGTTTAATTTTAGCAATGTCTTTAGCGGAGCTGCATATTTTGGCTTCACCTTGTACCACAGGGTAAAAAGATTTCTACAGAGGACTGTCTAATTGCCTCACAGCTATTTTTCGATAGACACAACAAACAAAAATAATTATGCAGTAAATTGTCTTTTGTCTAAAATTAGTACACACCATATAACGTAGAAAATATAGAAGCAGGCGTAACTATCGTAATAACGGTTTAGATATTGTTTATGTTTAAGTCTCTCTTAGCTAAGTTGAGAATACAAAAGGGTATTTTTATATGTGTCATGTCTTCATATTATAATATTACATCATAATAACTAAATTCGGTTTAAAATAAATGCCGCTTATTTAACGCTCGCATATTGATAATGCTGCTTTTTTTATAGCTAACTATGGAAACTTACTTAAAGACAAGCTTTCAAAACTTCGGCAAAAAATTGCACATGTTTTTTATCTGCATTTGAAATTTGTACATGGAATAAATTGGTTGATAACTATTACTCGTAAAAAACTCCAAAATTTTCACATTCTGAAAATTCATCTGCTTTGTTTTGGAGTAGACATAGTTAAACGAAAAAGAAAAGAAAAGAGCTTTGAAAGAAGAATTCTAGGAGTGCGGTCATATCAATTAATATACGCAAAATGAGGTGATAATGAAACAGACCGTGCAACCTCTCATCACATTCAAAGTGAATATGAGGCATTTGGACTTGGCTTGGCCATGTCCTGAGAATTCCTGAATTGCATCTTAACCAGGCATGCCTTTTTTTCAAGCCAGCCAGTTTCCTTCGTCCCGGGAAGCCGCTAAACACCATTTACAGGATGTATTCAGCGGAGTTGCCGAATAGAATAACTCATGAGGCTACATGTGGTGTCTAAAAAAAGCTAAAGTTTTCTTAATGTACCATGATTGGCTTACTATAGAGCAGTGTTTTTAGTATACCAAAATTATAACAATTAATTTGACCAGTGCCCGCTTGTACGTATGTTAATATGTGATTTTCATCGCTTTTATGCATACTCGCGTCTATACTGATCATGTCTAGTGGTCGCATTAAAAAACACTGTAGTATGCACGCCGGCATGACATGGAAAGATGTAAAAAGACTGACGAGAACAACATATGGTATCCTTATACTCTGAATTATAGGCGTAACGTAGTTGAAGAAGAAGTTAAAAAAAATAATTAAACTACAACCTATATAATTTATAACTATACCTTATAATTTGTATTATTTTCGAGGTTTAATTAAGTTGATTAGAAATTTAATATATACAAGGTTCTATATGTGAAAGTAAAAATATTCTAATACAATCAGCATATTTTCTAAATACATTTCTGTATATTACATATCGACCCTGTTTAGGCAAAAGGGGCTAACCTTCAGTTTTTTAAAAAGTGCTTTTATTTGAGAATCACAATCTACAAAATATCCCTCTAAAGGAATTAAGCCGAAAACCCCGAATTATTATAAAAAATGAGCTTTAGATTTTGAAAAAAGAATGACTTACTAAGTTTGTACGGAAAGAAAAAAACCATTAAACTCTCCATTATAATGATTTTCTTTTAATAAATTTGTTAATTATCAGATCAGGAAAATCGAACACTAATTTATTGATCGTCGTGCACTTCAAGTTTGTACTAATGTAACTTTGACTAAAAATATATTTTTTTTGGCACCTCTAAAATTTGTTCTATGAGAGTTAACACCTTTTGCCTAAATATGGTCGATATTATGATGGTTAGCTTGTAATAGGTTATAACAAATTGGGTGACATTTCAATGTTTTACAATCTATTTTATAAAGAATTAATCATAAATTTGCAATTACTCCTATATTAGTTAAGCGAAATTCTTGAAAGTGTAATACTGAAAATCAACTACGTTTATATTAGCAATTCCATTTAAAATTTAGCAAAAGTTCCACCACAACAACAGAGATACGAAATGGCATCAGTTATAATAAATATCGATTATATGCCAAGATAAAAAGCGCGATACTACCAATGCTCCGAGCGTAATACAGAATTCTCTGGTGGTAAACAGGCTAAGTCAATATATCCTGCTGGCGTTTCCCAAAAACCTTTGGCAATGGTTATAAGAATTGATTTCAATAATATAGCGTAGATTTGAAGAATAAAGCCAGTTCTCAATTTTCAAGAAAACTATATTATAGTGTTTATCGTAAAACGAATGCGTTGTTTTCTACAACCATTCTGTTTTTCTTTTGCATATCGATCGCGTTTCAGCATAAATGATTAACCCTCACAGAAAAAAATTACAGGGGGCCCAAAAAAGATTTTTTTTAATAACTTTTAGTTAAAGTCACATTAACACAAACTTGAAGTGCACGATGACCAATAAATTGCTGTTTTATTTTCCCGATCTTATAATTTAAAAAGTTATAAAAAGAAAATCATCAAAATTCAAGATTAATGCTTTTTTCCTTTCCACATAAACTTAGTAGGTCGTTTTTTTTTCAAATCTAAAGCTGAATTTTGATAATAATTTGGCATTTTCGGCTAAATTCCTTTTGACAGAATGTGTATTTAGTTGTGTACATTGTGAATGTCAAATAAAAGCACTTTTCAAAAAACTGAAGGTTAAGTCCTTTTGCCTAAACAGGGTTAATATATAACAGAATGTCATTTTTGATATATACAATAAACATCAAAATATTTTTCTACATAATTTTCACTATTGTTTAGGCATTTTTTTTATAGTTTTTGTATGGCCTTGTCATAGAACGTTCCCGCCTGTAACGCAAACCACATACTCGTTGTATCAGCATTCTTCACCTTTTCATCATCGTAGAACTGTTGACTAGCAATAAATGATTTTTAGGCCGAGAAACAAATGGAAATAATTTGATGCTAGGTCTGGACTATAAGATCAATGGTTAAATTGCATCCGCCGAAGTCCTGTAAGAATCCGTTGTATCACATGTGCGTTTCGGGCGGGCATTGTCATGAATGAATATGAGAATAACGTGAATGGTTTGTTTGGTTTTCGTCTTTGTTGGCGATGAAATGTGTCTCCATTCCATTGATTGCCTTTTTTATTCAAGCATTTTACAAGCCACTCATTGGGTAAAAATGCTGTTACTTTGTGGTTTGCATCACAGGTGAGAATATTCTATAACAGAGGTATTTAATAACTTATAAAACCAATATTTTAAAGACACATTTTTTGTTTGTATAATAATTACAATTGAGTATTTTAGTTTATTCAGTTTATTTTTGGTTATTTTATTATAAATTATAACTGACTCTCCTCTTTTATCCTAAGCGCTACAATATCATAGTGCGACAGTGGAAATATGGTCTTTGGACGGATGAACGGGTGGAGGGGGTCAATGGGGTGCAGTGGGGTGTAAGTATTTACATAAAAGTGAGTTTGGTCCTCGGCGCTTCTTGTCAAAATCTCATCAGCTGCTTCCTCGCGCCATTATCAATTCACGAGAAGTGAAATTATTACAAAAGGGAATCGTGGAAAATTTAAATTCAAATATTCATGGCTCTATCTATATAAGACAGCGCTTGTAAACATTTTCACTACTGATACCCATGTTTTTGTCGAACAACAATCTGTGTCTTATAAAATTGGGTAGTTGGCATATTCAACATGTATAAAAAATTTTGATTAAGGCCTCCTGCACACTGAGCTACTCAAAAGAAACTTATCACTGACGAAAAATCGTCAACCAGAATCTTTGTCGTTGAATGTAACTAAAAAGTTAGTCAGTTGACTGGCTAGTGATATATAGCGCCATCTGTAGTGTCCTATTAAATTACAAAAATTCATGGAAAATATTTTGTATGTTTTTGTCAATTTTGCTCAATGTATTTATATTATCATTTTGTTGAGTTTTTAAAAGTTATTCTTACTATAAAAATGTCTTACATGTTTCACAAATATCTTGCTGCTTTAGATATTACCAGTCAAATCATAATTGTATAATACCAAATTTTCTCAAATGTACTACTCAGCATTCAATATATCATCGCTTGGCATCCAACACCAAATTAGCAACAATCTTACCGAAATGTTTATCATTTGATTACACATTTACATCTCTGCGTATATTCATTTATAAAATATTATTTATTGATACACATCAACGTTTTAAAACCAGATTGTAACAGCTATAGCTGTGCTAACGTAGCATGTGTAGCAACACCAATAATATTGTATATATCTTTATTCTACGAAAATTGTTTTATGTCGCTAAAGACATTATTTGATAGTTGTATTTACAAATTGAAATTATTAAA
>JAPMAE010006566.1:0-11033 GCA_036584705.1 Rhyacophila sp. 25_7 | reverse complement strand
CATAATGATAATTGATTTTTATAATAAATCTTCGTTTTTAAGTTAAATATAAATAAATGATACTCACGTTTGCTTTAGCTATAATGTATTGAAATCAATATTTGAGACATTAGTTCGGTAATGTCACGTTATTCGTTACTAATCGAACTAAATGTCGAATCATGAAACCATCGATTTGCAGAACAGTATTTTTGGACTTAACAAAGGTTAAAAAATTAACAAAAAATATTATGTTTTTAAAAATTGTTAAATCTATTTAACTTATACTTAAATTTTAGTAACATAACTGTAGATGGAGAATTGAAAACTCGCATAAACAACCTAGGCTTATCGCGACACATTTAAATAAGAACTCACAAATAGCAAATGCATTTAGAAAATAAAATGGACGCATACGCACATATGTGCCAGCCTAAAAAAATATTTTAATGTTTGTCAATTTTCAATCTTCGCTAAATTCTAGTTTTTTATTATAAGGTGTATGCTGGATAATAATGTGATTCCACTACAGACATGTTCAAATTCATATGTGGGGAAAAAATATTTCATTCGTATGTAAGTTGCAGAAAGGCAATCACGCATAATTAAAGATGCGTTTACTGACGACCTATCGATTTTAAAAGTCTAATTTCAAGACTTCGAATTGCGAGAATTTATTCAAACATATTTCTTATAATATATTGAATTCACAAACATATTTATTTAACCGTTTTTTTAAAACGGTCTTATTAATAGTGCGCTTAGTATTAATATAATAATTTAACATTCCATCTGAATCATAAAACATTTATTACCCATTAACGAGACATTAGAAAATGAAATAAAAATTAAAATCACTTCTTCTCTTATTATTTAAAGCCACCGTCAAAGCAATAAGTCGCTTCCTGCGATTACAAAACCGTGATTAAATCCCATAAAGCAAAACACAATGCCAGTAAAAACAAAATGGCAGTAGTTAGCGCCACCCAGAAAGCTGTCGAAGCTTTGATAGCGTCCCCCTTTGAATGCACGCATTAAAATTTTAAGTAGAAAGTAGACTCGGAGAAATCGCATAATAGAAACAAATTGAGAGGCGCATAGTACAGAGATACCTCACCCTCCTTGGTAAAATCTTTTATAAAGACAACCTATATTGGCAATCAGTGGTTGTCCGTTATACTACATATTATTTAAATAGAGAACAAGTCGAGACTCTTTATTCTTCTCTTATTATAAGATTCATAATTAGTAACATCAATTTTCAATAAATAAACAATTTTTAGTGACAATATTTTCATAAAAGCACCTGAACGAACTACTGAAACCTCTTAAATTTTTCAATACAGAATGCTTTTAAAAAATAGAAAAGCGGAAACCACGCAATAATATGATTTGAAAAATTTATTTCAAAATGCAATCTGTATGGTTTATCCATTATCTGACAACCCTACTCTCTAAATACAATATAAAGATTTTAGCGTTACTAACTAGATTTATGTTTCAAAATGATCTCTTTGTTTTTATTTTGGCCGTATCATGGTCATATTTTTTTCACTATTTTCAATAAATATTTATATGTAAAAGGAAGACTATCGTTTCTTCTATTTTTTTATTAACGAAACATTTCCTAATAATAGATTTTTATTAGCCAACTCTGCATTCACATTTTAGCCAAATAAAAATAAAAAAACACTCCTCCTATAATGTTGGAACATGAATTGTTTGAAAAATTATTATAATTTTAATATGACATATAAATAAGACATATTATAGAAATAACAATAGGTTGATTGTTACTCATTATTTGTACTGTACATGAATATATGGTTAAACATATTATATATTCCATAAACCATTTCTTACTCAATGAATACATCATATAACCAAACAACTTCTTTCATCTTTCACTATCTTTTATTTTTTTAATGAAACTCATTTTGTTACGAATTTCTGTGAGTATTTATTTTGAATATATTTTTGTGAATTTTGCTATCTGATAGACATAATATTTTGGTTTATTTTTACTCGTCTAGTTCTTTTATATCCAGAAAAAATAAAATAACTGTCAGACTTATAGTGTAAAATCAAATTAACAATTGCTGAATACTTGAATCAGATAATTTAATAATTGAGTTACTTATGTATTAAACTTTTAGATAGGTACTCGCTTTGTACCAAAATACACATTCATTTCAATAAAACTTGCAATAACTCTGTTCACTGGGGATATAGCTTTTTTGCCAATTCGTCATTTTAATTGAAGTTTATTAATCCACTGAATAAAAGTAATTAGTTTTGAGGGATTAACAATACAAAATATTGTTCGCTTGTTATTCCAAAAATTATATTTTATCAATCACGTTGAAGAGATTTCATTAATTATTCTAAATACTGTTTTTTGATTAATACTCAATTGCTAATTGGACGGACAACACAGGTGCCATATTTAATTTAAAGATTAATAATTTAATAATAAGTCAATATTAAGTATTTAATTAATCTTGAAATTCTAACAAACTCTTTTTATAAAACATTTAAAACAATAATTGCAAAATAACACTATATTTTAAGTATATCATCTACAATCTTTTTTTAATTGTTTTATATAGCACAGCTTTATTTTACAATATTTCAATATGTTCATTATTACATTACATTTAACAATTAAATAAAAGGTTAAATTATAAAATACTTATCTTTTCAGAGAAAACTGTTACAACGGACGAAATCAATCTTGATTTTTTAAATTTATTTAGTAATTAACTATGAAAATATACATCTGAACTGTGTTATTGTTTACTTTTGTATTAATAATAATATATAAATATATAAATTCTCACTTAGTACAAACATATATTGAGCTGTTTTTAACTACACATCGTTCCTGAAAATATAATTTTCGACATATTGCAATTAACTATATTGTATCTAAATACAAATAATAAGACCATTCAAAAGTGTTTTTTTGGTAATTTATTATTTTTTTACTTCTGGTGTAATTTTATCGTTAAAAAATCTTTCATAATGTTTTTTTTTCTAAATATAATGTTACATTTTTAACTACATTATAATAAGCAGTATTTTAAAATAAAACTCGCAAATGTAATAATTAATACTTATTTTTTAACATTTCTTAGTAATTGTTAACTAAATATATTATTTTCACTGGTAAAAATTTATATCTCGAGTTTAGTATTGTATATTTTAAATCAATTGTATTACTGCCATCGTTACTTACATAATAATTATTCTTTCAATACTCAACTCAATATTCTGAATTCATTTTTTTTTTTTTTTTAAATGAATAAAATAAAGTTGCAATGTTGAGGATGCACTTAATGCAAGTGTTTTTATCAAAGACTAGATCACCACTAATGGCATCTTACGTAACGGTAGTACGGAATAGCAGAGCAGCGTATAAAAACGTACAGAGGGGTTCAATAGGCGACTATTTTACCCCAAGAATAATTAAATATACATACATGTCTTTCAGAAATATAGGAAGACATCTGAAAAAATGACTCCTACTTGAAACAAGACAAAATAGGCCATTATTGTAACAATGTTTTATTGATAAAGACAGACACTTCGTCTAAGATAACATATATAATTATTTATATTTAATTGATTGTATAATAATTTTGTATTATTATTTCATATCAAATGGATTTGATGATGGATTAAAGTAAACGTAAAATGATATTTTAAAATATGAAATAATTTGTTTAAAAAATGTTTTCATCACAATACATTAGCATAATACATTTATAATTTTGCTCTTTTCTATATGTGTAATTCGATTATATGTCTACATTAGCATGAATACAGCGCTTTAAAAATAATAAACAGACACCTTAAAATCAGTATTTTTGTATTATAGATCAATAAAGATAATTCACGTAAGGCAATCTTATTGAAAAAAATAATTTAGAAATATTACTTGATATGGGTGAGTCGCCCTCGTAGGTGAGTGGATAGCATATACGACTTACGAGTCTAGGGGTTAGGGTTCAAATCCATGTGTATTTGAAACCAGTACATGGACCAAATTGGTTGAGGTAATAACTGACAATTAATACTCGTAAAAATCATATTGTGAAGTCCCATATGCTTCATTTCAGAGCGGATATGGTTAAAAGAAAAAACATGATGGGTGAATAAAATTTAGCTAAAATAATAATTTAACTACAACAAATAATGTTCGTAACAAGTTAGTAAAGCTTAATTATTTTTTTATCTAAATGGATTTTTAAATGTTTTCTTGACTTGAATATACGAAATGAAATAGGCACTAAGTGCCAAAAATGCTGAATCTAAATATAAGGGTTTTGAAGAATAATTCCTTTTTTTCATAGAAGCACTATTTTATTGGCTTCTCAATGGATTAAACATACAATCTAAAAATCATCTTTTTTAATGTTTTCAAATCTAAAAAAAACTAATTTCAGTTAAAACCAAATGGCAATTAGTGCATATTTTTTAAGTATACATGCTGTTTCTCACACCCAGGTTTATCTTTGAATATCCATAAAAGGTTTAATATTTTTTTGGCATTTGAACATGAATTTAGGGTATTGGTGGTGGCACATAGAATATTTCCGCATAATTACTTTTTTTCTATTTTTTGGCACTTAGTGCCTATTTTATTTCGTGTATTTACGGATAGATTTAGTAAAAATGAAATTTACCATAAATGCAATTTAATTTGATATACTCGTATATATTGTCAAAATGATTTTTAAAAATATTTAAGTAGATATGGTACAAAGAAGCTTTTTGTTGTTATTAATATTTAAAACAATTACTTGACTTCCTAAATTTTGTAGAATTACCGTAAAATTTACCTCCAAATTTACGTTATATTATATAAAAGCTTGAGAGTTTTCATATACAAAGACCGCAAATTAATTGAATGTCATAAGAAATTTGTATTTTACAAAAGCCACAAATATAGCACAAAAGATTTACGAGTGCTCATTTTAGTCTTCAGAGTTTGAAGCACTAAGCTATATCAATACTAATTGATTCATCAAAACCATTAAAACTTTTGCGGACTTGGTAAACCGAGTAATCATATTAATACCGACGCAGCATCCTTTGATTCAATTTTGATTTATGCTCAACTAAACTCGGTAATCTTTCAAATCAGAAAGTAGCACAAATTCGTACTCAACTTCAACTCTTTTCCTACTCTCTAGACAAAAATGATTCGTTAGTGGAAAATTAAATCTTGTAAAAGCTCCTTTTTAAAATCAAGACCTTGACTAATGAACCTAAATTGTAACAATTGGCTTGTACTTTTGATACATTATCGACTGTGCTTACTTAAAAAAAAGTAACCTTCACAAAACAGATTTTACGGGAGGCACAAAAAACATGTTTTAATGATTTTTAATCAAAGTCACATTAACACAAACCCGTGGAATTGTAAATAAATTGGTATTTCATTTTCTTCATTCTTCAAAAATCATAAAAACTGACGTTTAATACATTTTTCCTTTCCATACAAACTTAATAGATTGTTCTTTATTCAAAATCTAAAGCTGAATTTCGATAATAATTTGGAATTTTCTGCTTAATTCCTTTTGACTGAACGTGTATTTAGTTGTTTACATTGTGATTCTCAAATAAAAGCACTTTTCAATAAATTGAGGGCTACGCCCTTTTACCTAAGCAGGGTCGTTATGTAATATTTATAAAATAAATATCACTAACGTAAAAAACATCATCTCTTTTCATTTTTCCAATATTTTTTTTATAATTGCCATGCTTTTTTTAATTTAATTATTAATTACAACTTTATCAAAGAATACAAAAATTACTTTTTCAACTTTTCGAGTTATCAATGGGAAGTCGTTGTCAAATAAGGAAACATACTCGTAACTCGTTATCAAAAACATAATTTTCAAGAAAACGCAATGAAATATTTTTTTATCTAATATGAGATTATGAAAAGAATGTCTTATATTTTTATTTGGTATTGTATTTGTAATCAAACCATATTTCATGCTGCTATTTAAGAATTCTTTTAAAATGTATATTTTTTTACAAAATTATATTCAAAGTATTATTTTAATTAAGTGCAAATATATTTTAACCATATCTGCTCCGAAACATTGTATATGGATCTCCACAATGTGAAGATTGTTTTGACTGTCTAATAATCGTCAATTATTAACTCAACCGTTTCGGGTTCATGTCCTGACTACAATACAAATGAATAAATATTTGTAAGATTTGCGACTAGCACGGGCCTTGAACTCATGGCCCTCGGTTCTTGAGTCGGATGCCACTATTCACTCACCTACGAGGGTGAACGCATTCACTTAAATATAATGTTATTTTTTTTATTCAGTGTTATCGGTTGAAGATTAAATTAGTAATTCATGATATTTACATGTGTGAGTATGTCTTTATTTTTTCTGATATATTTGGTATATATAAATTTCTATTTTAATATTATAACTACTATTCTCGTTTCATATCCAAGAATCAGAAAAGTATTATTAAAAAAACGAATGAACTAGTTTAACAAACATGTCATTTTTTTTTAAAAGTATTTCTTATATTTTTACTCGTATTATGATTTCTCATAAAATACCATATATACATGTATTGGAACTGGCCTGAGAATAACATCAATTTCTATTTCAAATAATTCTGGTAATTTAAATATGTTTGACCATATCCGCTATAAAATGTGACATATGGGTTCAAGATGTGAAGATTTTCTTGAGAGATTTCATGTACTATTAATAAATTTAAAAAATTAAAATATATACTATTTTATATAAAAAAACATATTCTTAAATCTCGTCATTCGTTTTTGTAAATGAAATAATCTGTTTTAAGTATTTTTTTACAATTTTAACCATTATTAATAAAAAATATTAATTAGTCTATTAAATATTTCTTTATTATCATATCTACAGGTTGTACTATTGCTGACCTTTTCGAATCGACTTTGACATTGTCTCCTTTCTTTTATTGACTCATCACATGTTTTTTTTAATGACAGTTGATTTATTACTTTCGTTGTACACATCCTGTAGGAAGAACATTTTTTGTTTGTTTTTATTCACAATTATTTAATTTATGTACCAATATTTCAATACATACAAATAATTAATGTTTCCACTGTTTCAGTTCGCAAGCTTATCTTTTTAAAATAATGTGAAATAATTTCTTGTTTTAAGAATTTATAAATTTACTATTATTTTTTTATCTCACGTTATTTAAAAGTAAAAATTAGATACGCTTTATTGTGATAAAGTAGATCCTATCCGATTTTGTAAAGTCTAATAATTCCGTCCAGAACTTTGTCGAAAGTTGAGCGATTCATCTCAATTAAGAACACTACCGCGCCATTTAATAACAGTTTTAAGACACGTTTCTCTCTCCTTTAAATATCAAACACCGCAGGGAAGAAACAATATTACAGCCCACAGATTTCTTTTGAATCTACACTTGGTAATTGAATTAAAAGTTATTTTTCCCCACAAAATCATGAAGAAATTTCATTTATAATTAAAGAGACCATTTTTAAACAAATTTAAGTTGTGTATTAGTATATATTTCCTTTAAACTTGCTGCAAAATTATTAACGAAATATCAAAGTTATCATATATACAAATACGGACGTTATTCAACCATCAATCAATCAACGTGTTTTTTTTTCTTCTATATTGGCTAATATAGAATAACAATATTTTATTTTATTATATCGATGTTTTCATTGCTACCGTGTTAAATACTACAACAACCATTTGGTCATTACAAATGATACACTTTTTGTTTAATCACAAATCTAATAGAAATTATATTGTAATATATAATACTAATATAACTTTATAGTTGAATAATTTTTCATTTACAATTTGTGTAATTGTTGTTTCAAAACGTTAACCAATATATAAAATATAAATTAAAAATTTCATCAAATATATTATCTGCAGCGAATCGACGGACAGTTCTTTGACTGTAAATCTTTGAGTTGCGACTTAGATGTCGTAGATAATACTCATATATTGAATTTCACTGTCATTTGTATCTGTCAATCAGCACAACTATTACTACTATAAATTACGAGTATCAATAAAAAATGATTCATAAAAAATCTAAATTTAGTTTTCACACATTAAAAATTTTAATATTCTATTTTGAACCGGAAACAGTATGTAACAACGTTGAATATTTTTCAGACACTTATGTTATCAGATGTAATTCTATTTCAATATGTATTTAATATCAAAAAATGCGCATTTTTCTTAAATTTATTTACCCTGCATCTTAATTTATAAATCATTTTTTTATTTAATTTTATTAATATAGTTTCATAGACATGATAGAAACGTAGTCATATATATAATATATATGTTAACGTTTTGTGGGAAAAGAATTAACTACATATTAATGTTTACTAGTCAGCGTGTCTATTAGATACACATTATTCTACACACTTTCCTGTAGATCAGTGAAAAAATATGTTTATAAACAAATTTAGTAACAATATATGATGAAATACTTTCAATGTTTAAAAAGTTTAATAAACTGTACTGAAAGTGTGATGAAAACTCTTCGTAAATAGGAATCTTGGATCTCATTTCTTTTATGTTTATTATTTTTCATTGTAAATCATAAACTCTTTTCCAGAGACAAAAAATGAAGCAATTCCACTACCACTTGCATAGAATATGATAATGAAAAACTAGAGAAGAGAATGCAAAAAAGGACCCAGGAGAAAATACATTTCAGTTTTAATGCAAATAATGTACAATCTCCGATGCAACACAGCTACACAAAGGCTGCATCGCCATAATATTAAATTGAAAAAAACAATGATTTTATTATGGAACATTTGTAAGAATTATTATACGCGTAGCATATTTTTTTTATGCCGTTTTATAGCCTGCAGTTGACTCTTGGATGACGCGTCTCTATTTAAACCGCACATGTCAGGTTTGAATACAGTAGCCATACCAGCTTCATAACATTATCGTAAAAATTTGAACTAGTAGACAAAGATAAATACTTAAATTAGAATTTCGATAAAAAATTTCGCACTTTCGAACATTGTATGCTCTGATTCGGAGTAAAAATTGCAGCAATAATGATACATAACGAGGATAATTAATATACTTCTAAATATATTAGTCATTTTTAAATTTTCAGCCTGTAGTACTTATATGAACTAGGGTAAAACATATATTTAATGATTGAAAACATTGTTGTATATTGTGACTATTACCCATAAAAAATAGCTGTTAAGAAAATTTCACACTGCGTATATCTCATATCGTCTATCTCGAAACGAACATGAAATTGTTCTATAGTTTACATTACATTACAAATTGGCGCTACTATTCATTCAGATCCATGGCCGACTACAGGCCCTGCCTCCAGACCTCTCTCTCTCTCTCCAGTCATTCACACTCAACATGTTCGCATCTTTACAAACGTTGTCGGTCCATCTCATTCTGGGACGACCCACGGGTCGAGTGCCTACTAGACCTTAAGTAGTACTTCCCAAAATTCGGATCGTGGCCCTCTTGGGAGCCGTAGGTTTCCTTGCGGGGGCCGCGAAATTTTTCTGTAAAAAGTACAAATATTTATTTATGAATATTTTTCTATATTATATATTGCTTTTAAGTAATTTCCTATTATTTTACGATAAAATATAAACGTGTGTTAATAGTAATAATTAATGCCAAATAAACCTTTTGACAAGTAAATTTTTTTTTCGAGGGACTGGGAATTATTTTTTTCCGATTTAGGGTGCCGCAACATGAAACAGATTGGGAAGCACTGTACTAAAGTTCCTTCAAACACTTTCTTGAAAGTGCTAGATTCCTCGCACCTTACAACATAACCCGCCCATCTCAGTATCCTTCTCCTCAAGACATTCACTATATTGGGAGTAAATTGTTCCCGGAGCTCAGCATTAGTACGGATGCGAAATCCTTGGTTATCTTTAACTGGTCTAAGTATTCTTAGGAGTAATTTCTATAGTTTAATTACATAGAATACAAGATAAGTTTAATTTAGTTCTTATCTGTTTAAGAACGCATTTACATACGTTCACATATTGACATAATAATATATAATGCCGCATTATATAAATACACCACCAATATACAAATTAAATCCTGAACGTTTTTGCAAATTTGCAAGTTAAATTTTCTAAATATTAAAAATATGCATTTTTTTTTTCAGAAATAAAATATTAACAAATAAATATACTTTGGACTCAACTCTTGTTTACTTACTTTTAGCGTGTATTCCAAATAATGAATGACATGTACCTTTTACGCGAATCCTATTTTTCTAGACCGCTTATCAACCCCTAAGGAAGACAAAAAGTATTAGAGAGATGGAAAAAGTCGAGGAGAAAAACTAATTTTCAATAAAGCAAAAGCGAACCCGAGCCGCCTCCTAGTTATTCTGTCGGTTTAATGTTACCATTTCTGTTATTTATATCCTGGATTACCTTTTATAATTTATTTTCCGAAGAAATATAGTTAATAAGCATTTTTTGTGCACAGTTTTCCCTCATCGGTGTAGAATGCAATTACAGTGAGCTTTGTTACACTGATAAAGTGCCTACTAAGAGGTTTTTCCAAGTTGATAAAAAGCGACTTTTCCGGACCAACTATTTTTTCCTTTGAAACAAAAGAGTAAATAATATATCACTGTTTTCGATAACTTAAATGGAACTAAATTATTATATTACTTATTGATCATATAACTTAGCGTCATATGATAATAGATAACATAATATATTTCCTAAATTCTTGTTATAAAATTGTATTTAAAGTCAAAGTCTGTGGTTGGCAATCTAAATAAACACGACAGCCATTTTTTTGTTACTAATAATACTATAATTTAACCCCTTACCAGCAGAGCATCGTAAGTGACAATTGGACGATTTCCGTTTTTTATCGAATCCGTTCACAAAGATATCTGCAGGGTCCGCATGGTATCAAGTTTTCATTAACCCGTATCTTAACACGTTCGCTGCTAAAGACGCCCCTGGGGCGTCAACACATTCTTTGTAG
>JAPMAE010006564.1:452-12303 GCA_036584705.1 Rhyacophila sp. 25_7 | reverse complement strand
TCCGTCAGGCTCCAAGTTTCACATCCATACAGAGCTATAGGTTTTATGGTCACATCAGTTGCTTTAACATATAATATTATTGCCGTTAAATGTATGTAGGAGACTCAAACTATAATAATCAAATTTCTCAAAACATCATTTTTTACTTAACGCCTTCTGCCAGTATATCGACAATATATTCCTACATGGAAAAATACATATGAGAAACGCTCCATAATATGATAATAACAATTAATTTTATTAAATATGTTATAGAATGATATTAGCTTTTGGTTTATTTATGGAATTAAATACAGACATAATATAATATAATGAGTTCTTGGAATATATCCTTCAGAGTGGTTTTATAAGGGTAACACATTCTTATACAAATGTCTGGTAAATATCTCGTTTAGAAATCTCCACGAATATCAGAGTTAATCAGCTATTAGTCCTTAAATTATCGACAAAATAGGTTAATGTTTGAACACCGTAATCAAATGTCGCTGCTTATATTTTGTACTAACATAGATTGTCACTAAAACCAATACATGTTCTGAAAGTCATATTTTGTTGTGGTATAAGACAAAATCTCTAATTTTACATGGTCGTACACGTATTATAAAAACGTTCCTATTTATTATCCTATTTGATTTCACATTACAAAAGTCAATAAGCCACGAATAGTTCCAGCCTTCAATTTGCAACTATGTGAACTCGAATATGCCGGTGACGCTGTCATATTCGACAATTTCCCTAAGGATGTTCAAGAGATCATAGACAGGTTATGCACAAGTTCGTCTTGTATTGGTTTAAAAATAAATACAAAGAAAACGAATGTGATGCATAACCATGCGAACCTGCCCCGATTCAGATATATCCATGACTAGTGGTGGACAGAACATAGATAGTATCGAAAGTTTTAAATACCTGCGTTTTTTGGAACATCATGGTAGATGGTACTTCAAAAAGACAGTTCCCTAGCCGAATTGGATGTACTGGAGCAACTTTTAACTCCATGCAAAATGTCCGGGGCTCATATTTGTACTCACAGTTCAAATCAAGTGCTGCTATATGGTAACGAATTATAGCACCTTACGACGTTCAATAATAGTTCTTTACTGAGTTTCGCAAATGTATGCTTGCTGGGAATTCTGGGAGTGCGGTGGTATGAGACAATGGACCGTGCAGCCTCTCATCATATTCAAAGTGAAGATGAGACGTTGATATCGGCTAGGCCACGTGCTGAGTATGCTTAAATCTCATCTCAAATGGGCATATCTTCTTTTCAAACCAATCTGGCTACTAAATACGATACACAGAATGTATTTGGCAAAGTTTCGGTACACAGATATGATATGATATGAAAGAATTAGCCAACGGCCGAGATTCATGAAGATAGCATGTAGTGTTCATATGCTACGGATAAGAGGCGTGACATGGGTTAAGAAGAAAAAAAAAGTTACAACTCAATAGTATTTACACGCGTATAGCTGAAGCTGTTGTATTGTTATTATATTGTCATAATTATATTTATTTGATTACCTCGTCATCATTTATGTGACTTTTTCGCTACGTTTCAACTATTTATTTAAATTATTTTTACGTGAGTGTTGTGTTTGCTTGTTAAATGTGACGTCAATCTTATGTGAAGAAATAAAAAACATTTTTTAAAATGTATTCCGACGTGACCAATGTTGGCTAGTAAACATGCGGCACACGACAGATATATCATGAGTATATATACTTGTTGGTTACGCAGCGAAATTTTCAATTTATAGAAGCGGCAATTCTGCAATATATTATTGTAATTTTAATATTTATGGAAATAAACAAATCGAATTATGTAATTCAAATTTAAACATTCGCGTTTTCTTGTTTCGCCTCGTCATACAAAAAGAATGTTTGTTGTGTTTTTCTTTTTTTATATTTTTAATGAAACAAATTAACATTTTGAAGTTTTATTGTTTTGTGAGTAGTCTACGAATTAGAAATATTGCATAACTGACAATTGTTTTCAGTATATACGAGTATCGAGCCTGTTGCATTTTCAGGGAAAACAGTTATAAAGAAAACATCGATCTGTTGATAAAATATTTATTAACTAAGCAGGTAAATTTAACTTGAAATATCTTTACCTCACCATACTTTACATACAATTAAGCGATAATTTTAATGAAATTAAAATGTTGAAAAGCTGTATAATATGTTGAGAGTCCGGTTATATTTTCGTTTGTAAAAGTGTTCTAAAATAATTAACAATTAATAACAACTAATGTTATACAAGAACTCGAATAATACGAGTATATCTTTAACGAATTAAAGAAGGTGCTAGGGTGTTTTGTATATTTTACTTCCGTTCATAATACCGTTTAGTTTATTAATTATATCTGTTTACATTATGTTTAAAATGTAGCTATTGTTTATTTTACTTTCTGCTATATAACAGCGAAGAGTTTTTTTTAAATATATATTATACGTTTTTACGTCATATTTTAAGTATTTACATAATAAATATTTTTAAATTCTGTGGTTTATCATATAATACGAGAAATATATGGAGCTTAAGCGGTAATTGTTTAGATATTCGTCGATTAATTAACAATCATATTGATGATTAAGGCGAAGGCGACGAGAAAGACATAGTTAATTTGTTCATTTCTTTTAAAAAATATTATATAGTTTTGTTATATGTACGTATTCTCTTTAAAAGCCTGTTACAAAACGTTAGTTAAATTTTTATCGTGTTGTCTTTGGGAAACGTGGATTCCATTTTACGCGCTCATTCTTTCGTCATTTTCTCATAATTATTACGATGTTTTTTTTTACTATTTATTCTTTATCAAGTAGGTACTTGTAACTGAAAGTACTCTTTTCAGAGACCACACGAGAGAAAACACTCAAATTACGCTCACTTCAGTCGGAGATGATTGTGCGAAAAGGAACAATTTTATAGTTTTATTACGTTTACACTCTAAAACGTAAAAATAACGCGGATTTTGATAAATTTATTATTATTTAATAAAAATATGAAATCACGATATAAAATCGTGGTTTTTAAAAACTTATTTCTACAAAACATATTTTCAATATCATGACCGGTTTCATCTGATATTTTACAATTCATACAACTGAATCTGTTAAGACATTATTAATTGACGACTTTCTTTATTGCAAATGAATCATATTATAATAAAGAGATTAAATTATTGAGAATGTATATTATGAAATATTATAACTTCTATTTAATATCAATCTTCGGTGAAAGGCTGATTGAAAATCGAAGGCTTAAAGTCAAACAACGCTGTCTACAAAAGTAGAACCAAAGAGAGCCAAAAAACGTTTTATTTTATTGAAATTCAACAAAAAAGATGTTTATTTAAAACCTAATGTTTAAATGTTATAATTTGTTTCTATTTGATAATTTGATTTTTCTTGTGACAAGAACGCTAACAGCTTATACAGTCTTTTGATATTAAACAAAGACAACTTAATGTAATTAACGTTAAACTTTACAGATGATTTAAGAAGAACCAAAAAAAAAATAACATACCGTTGTTTGACAATTATGTAGCCAAGAACGTACAATAATATTATCACAAATAAAAAAAGGCATTTTTGTAGATAACGTTGTTTGATTTTAAGCATTTGAAATGTGTTAAGAGATGAAACTAGTTCTGATTTTAAAAATTTATTTCGTATTATAAAAACTACTTTTTAAACCAATAATCATGATTTTCCACAAAGAATTGACAGTAGATATTAGAAAAAATGGACCAGAAGCTGTGGCAAATACTGATTATGTTTATTGTATAAATTTATTTAGTCAAACCTGAACATAGATGAGGGAGAATATAAAAAATAACAATACAGGTCTTTTCTAGTCGTTATCTTGTTACCGCATAAGTGAGTTTTTATGTCATACCGTAGTAATATTAGGATACATATTTATTAGTTTATCGGATTACTTGACGTGAAAGCACTCAATTTGGCTGACGTCACATGTTGGTTCATTATGATATCTTTGCAAAGAACGTGATAAACAAAGAAGAAAGACTACCCGGAAATGGTTAATTAAAATATACATAATTAATACACAGCAAGTAAATAATTTTAATATACAGATAAACTGCTACAATATGGTGATTCGGTTTATGCGAGTTGTTTAATCGCGCAATGTCGGTTTGATATTATAGTTTGGGGAATAGTATAAAATAATCACTCAAAAGCAGCTACAGTTTGTCGATTTACGGAAATATTAATGAAAAATCTCGTACGACATTGGAAGAGAGTGCTAAATTACTACAGACCGGTATGATTTTTAATTATAGACAAAACTGAATTACTATTTCACCATAAGACCTCTCCACCTATAGTATTTAGAGCAAATAAAATTAATTTTGCGTTATTCAACTATTTAATTTTATTTGAATTAATTTCACGTCAAGTTTTTTAAGTATTATATTATAATCATAATAAAGAAGGTGTTATTTTGCCTAATTCAAAAATATTTATTGCGTTTCCAAATACCATATAAAAACTAAAATAATAATATATATGAAATAACCTAAGTGCATCACAATCAATTCACAAGGCTCGCCCAGTTCGCTTCTCCGATTTTTCTTGACAGTAGAAGTTGATACAATTACGCTTTGTACACTTTTCAAATTCAGTTGAAATATTTAAACCTGTCACTTGGAGTATCAAATTTATTATGTTGTATGTATCTATCCATTCGGTCAAGAAGAATATTTTAAAAACAAATACGGCTTAATCCAAAAGATAATACTTCAACTTCATGGATATGTGAGTCTTCTGCCGGTTTCTCTAAAAGTACTTTTTTGAATTTTACGTAATTTTAAACATAAATGTACCCCTTTTTTTTATATGGTCGAAGAACATAAGTAAAATTGTATGTAAATTGAATAAGTGGATGACCAAAATATTGAATTACGTACTAATTTAATGGTTCATATAGTATTCGTTAAAAATTGAAAGTAAAGTGAACCGGATCCTTAACTAACTTAGCACATAAAAGTTGTTTTAATCTGTCTTCTTGTATTTTAAGCCGGAGCTAAATGTTGGAATTGTATGGATTAAGCAATTATACGGTTTCGTCATACATGTTTAAATTCTAAGATGAGAGCAGACTGATATGCGAGTAACATTACTTAAAATACGACTGTGTCACAGAAATAATTAAGTAAAAAACGAATTTACTATCATATATACAAATATGTCGTATGCATTTGATAAAGTAGTCATTTATACTGATTATTGACACACTTTTGGAATAAATATTAATCACAGGCATTATCGTGATATTATAATAATGTTGGAAAATAATAGAAGATGCATTGTATCTAATGAAAATAGACTTGAATGTCTTTTTACGTGGTTGCAAAATAAAACGCCTCAAGATAAAGAACCGATTATTTTTTTTCACCTTTAACCACTTTCAAAATATAAAAATATATGTATTGTTCGTATTTAAGCTCAGTGAAATAAATAAAACACCAAATGTTAATTTTATTCAATAAACACTCGTAGATATACCTCCATTAAATACTTGCAGTGACGAGAGTGATTTTTCGATAGCAAAAAACAACAGTAAACAGGTACGTTTCTTGTTTAGTAGTGACACTAAATGACTAATCGATGTTATATTATGCGTATAAATAAAGAAGAAATTTGATTCAGCTTTAACAATTTTTTTTCATCGTTCATTTGAAAAATAACCCGTAAAACATAATTGCAAAAAGTTTTGTAGATTTGCTCTTTTATATTTATTCAAGTTCAGTCGATAGAATTCAAATTTTACGTGAAAATCAACATTTTTATGAAGTTATATTTAAATTGGACATATCTCCAATTTTTATGTACTTTTTTTTTACGAGATTTTTTTTGTATGGCAGTCTCTGAAACGTATCCCGCTTTAAAAAGAAACTTTGGTCTAGGTTTTTTACAAATACATGATTATGATTGCCCGTGTGGCATTATTGGCTTTTCGGTAACAGAAAACCATTAAATGTCTTAAATGCACATTTTCTTCTTCCGTTTTTAAAAAGTTACGATAAGGACACTAATCGATTTTTTTTCATGATAGTTAACAATAATTCTGACATATACAGAAATACCACCAAGAACTGTCAATATTTCTTCTATGTTACACATTGCGTATGTTTTAAAAAGATTTTTATACGTATACCTCTAAGTGATCAAAAATTATAATGCAATATCATTAGTTGTATTTTTTTTAAATTTTAGAATTAAGTCTAATATTTTCAAATACATTATATTTTTGTTGCCAAAGTGGAGTAATAGATACGCATTGTATTTTTATTACATATTGGCTTTTGCTGTCAATTAGCGCAGCCTCATAAAAATACAATATTATTTTTAACGGGTATTCGGATTTAGTACCGACACGTGAAAATGATACTTTTACATTTCTATATGTATACGATAATACACGTATAGAAACAATACTTTAACTGTCACTCATTTCATAGCTGAGTATTCCACTAAAATATTACGTTGTTTATCGAATAATACAGACTGACGGTTTCTAATTGAATCAAGATTGATGAATATTTTCGTTCCCGTGTTTCTTCAGTATGATTTATTATTCATGTTCTGAGTGTCACTCGCTGTTTGACGTATATTTTATGGAAGAAGACACTAAAAATGACTTCTGCCTATAAAATACCACTTATAGGTACATTGAATTTGTTATGATGATGAATAACCAACATCAAATTATTTGCAACGGTTTGTACCCGAGTACGTAATAAATACTTTGTAGCTAAATGCAGAAAAATGTTTTACAAACAAATATCGGACTGTTATATATGATATTTTGCTTTAATATTATGAACTCGTACGTAATTAAGCTGCAACTGACGACGTTTTCTTCTTCTTCCGGAAACTACAGTTTAATAATTTAAATTATAGCGTAATAGTATTTTACAATTATAAAATAGTAACGAAAATTGAAAAAATAAACCTATGTACTGTCAATTGAGAGGTGTGGTGTAAAAAGTCGGTAACCCACAATGAGACAGTTCTAATAATCGCAGTTGAAAGTTTCTTATCCATTTAAAAATATACCGAAGAGTAAGTTGAGGGGGGGTTAACAAAATTAATTTTTGGGTACCTATAGATTAAAAAAATAAAAATAATGAGGAAGTGTAAAGTGGTTAATCAATAGGCAAAAAATATTGTATTTGTATTTGAGTATTTGTTATTATTTTAATGGGTCAAACAATATTAATTATAAATACTAATATTATTTTAAAATAAAAAAGTATGTTCGGAAACTTGTTATAAATTTAAAAAAATAATAATGTGTCCTTATTAAAAAAAAATAGTCAAGTGTGTAGTATTATTCAAACTCTAAAGTGTGTTATATTCTTTTTGCTTGCAAACAGTCGATCGTTTCCCATTTATTTGTGTAAAATATATATCTAAAATAAACTCTTAATCAATTTCGGTATTATTGTTTGAATTCAAGCTATTGAAAATACGTTTCGTTTTGCCTTCCAGCGGTTCACCAAATTGCGATATCTACAGCCGTTGTTTTTTCGAAAATTTCGTTTCACCCATTGATTGTTTTCCCTATGTTTTACTTTATACGAAATATCTATTATATAGTACTTTCATTTCATAATATGCAACAAGGTTCATCTAGTTATTATTAATACATTAGACTCTAGCATATTTTACTGTTCAAGTTTTCAATCACATGAATAACCAACCACTTTTATTTATTACCCAAAGCATGCTTTTGTAATAAAAAATTATTTATATGAGACTCGTTCTGTTGTCTGTTTACTATAAACGACTTCGTATGCTCGCGATTATTTCAGTAGAGCAAACATGACTTATTCAATTTCACACTCAAATAGATATGAAATATTCTATGGACATGAAAGAAAGCTTTGCGGTATAAATATATAGCTTTTGTCTGCATTTTCTTAGAAGGATTATAAGGATTCATAACAGTTCACTAACTACGGTAAAAATCGTTTAGCATGAAAATCCTTCGAATGAAAAATTAACACTTAATTATGATGGAATAGTTTGTAATTTATTACATTCATTTTCATTTAACGTGAAACAAATGTCACTTAAATTAAAAGTCTACCAATCATTGACGACGTTGAATAATATATATGTAATAAAATTTTTTTGTGATATCTCGAATAATGTGTAATGTGCGAGCATTATATTAACCGTGTTTAGGTAAAAGGGAGTAACTCTCACAGAACAAATTTAACAGTAAGTACAAAAAGCGTGTGTTAATGATTTTTAATCAAAGTCACATTAACAGATATTTGATGTGCATGATTTCATTTTTGTTATTAAAGAAAAATCATCAAACTTGACGTTTAATGCCTTTTTTCTTTTTTTTTAATTCCTCTCCGTTCCCAGATAGAGCATATTTGAGTTCACGGTGCGAAAATTTTCTTAACAGTTATATTTTACGAGTTTTACTAACTAATTATCTCTATCAATTATCTAGGGTGACTCATGAATATTCATTAAGTATATTTTTTCGTTTTGCATCGCTGCATATATTTTGCAGTCTTCTTATTTCAACGTTCTAAGATGTCTGTTTGTTTATTCTCACGGGAGATACTACTAAATGATAATTGACGTTGAAATAAGCGCAGAGTGTTATGACAGAACAACTTCAAAATGCTCTATAGTAGGTGACTATCAAGTTATACGATGAAAGATGAACTAACGTATACATGTGTTTTTACTAATTTTCACTTTAAAATGAAGTATTGCAGTAATTATATTGCCTTTCTTTGAAAAAAAAATACGGACCTACAATAACATGAAAAAAATCTAATAGCTAATACAGGCTTTCCTTATGATATATCCACCTACCCTTTTAAGTGCGTGATATACTGTTGGTATAGCGTAAGGCTTAATTGAGGTCTAGTGCCGAATAAACGACCACCATCTTAGCTTATATATCTCTATCTGTCTCTTTCCAGTTACATTGAACTTTTCTGAATATTTCGCAATGTCATCTACCCATCTTCATTTGACGCCCGAAGAGCTGATTGCCCACTATTTAGTCAAATGTCATTTTAAAGAATCAAGATTCAAAGTATCTTTTAATGGTATCCGTGCACTTGAGTATCCTTGCCCTCAGGACACTAACTGTTGCTCGCTCGCTAATTGGATAAGCTTATCATCAGTGCTGAAATGAAATAATTTGTTTTATTATCTCCAAATCTACTCATTTAGTTATTTTCTTTTTATCTCTGTCCCTCCAGTCATTTACACTTTCACAATGTGTATGCGTCTTTAATGCTGTTATTTCTCTTTATATCATAGGAACGCCCTGGGATTCAAGTGCCACTTTGTATCCCTTTAAATATCTTTTTGGTGGTACTTAATTCATCACAACTATCAATGTTTGAGTCTCTTTGGCCACAAGTATTAACCGTGTATTTGGAAAATTGCTTAAAGAGCGCAGTATGTAATTTAATCTCGTCTTTAAAATATTTTTCATAAAATATATCTACATCTCTCGGGATATTATCCACGTATATGTTTTTGGGCTGTCAAAGGGTTGAATACCTAATGAATTTTCTTCACATATCTTTTTGAGAGTTGTATAATATATACGTCAATTTGTCTACTAGATATTTACTATATTTGCCGGAAATTGCTTGAGAAACTCAAAATCTTTAGTTTATTCAACTTGTCTTTCACAGGCTTTTATTTTTAAATATATGTATTGCATTTTTTTAACCATCCAGCTCGAACTTTTACATGTATACAACACTATAGAAATGACGGTCATGTTTTATTTATGCTCGGAATTTCGTTTTCTTCTACAGAATTTTATACTTACAAAACTCATCAGTTTTTAAATTTTTCATCAATGTACGTAAAGTCAAATATTTTTTTTCACCCTTTTCCATTTTTTGATTATAATATCTGCTACAAAAGCATTGCCAGTCTAACGCTGTTTGATTTACGGAATAGTGAAAAAGCTTGTACGATTTTTCTCTGAGAGAGATTGATAGCATTTCATATAAAAAGGTAAATTACTATTTATTTCCGCCCAAAAGAGAGCATAAATCTATCACGGAATTTTTTTTTGAAAATCTGTTGATACCCATTTGCCAATGAGGTTTTTTAAAACAAAGTAAACAATCAATGGATTGGTTTATAATAGTATCATTTCATTTTAGTAGCTGAGTAATTTAATATAAATTAATTCTTTGTATTATCTTAATACATGTAACTGTGATTTGATTTATTAGTTAACCATTGGTTACTGTGCTCGAGAGAAATTTGTTGACGAAGAATGGTGTAAGATTATTTTTTTATTCTTTTAATTATATCCGATATAAAGCAAAGTATACGAATCATTGCAGTGTGAAGATTGTTTTGACATTTTTTTTGTACGAGTAGTAATTGTCAAGTATTTAGCTTAACCAATTTGGCACATTTGTTGGCTTTAAATGTGGATGGAAAAAAACTGTGAATTTTTTTTCAGATACGGTATTTGCACCCGTGGCACTCGGCTTGTGAGTCGGATGCGCTATCCATTTAACTGAGAGGGAAATAAAATTACTCCGTATTAAAATCTGATATTTCTAATTTATCCAATATGTATGTGTTTTTATTTAACTATTAAATTTAACCAGTTTTAATTTCATGTTGCTTTTTTATTTTGAATGAAAATAATTTATTGACTTGCAAGGTTGTCTTAATCAAGCGTTTAAGTGTTGCAGTAGAATAATAAATCTCTGTAATAAATAACACGGTTTCCGTATGCGGCATAAACCGCGTAAATGAGAAAAATATTATTATTTGTGAAAAGCTCTGTCCTTCACAGCAACAGTGGTAGGATGAGTGCCTCTATATCTTCACATAATAACGGTCGCTTTCCACGCTCGGTCACTTGTATTGTTTTCTTTTGTTTTCCCCGCTCTTTTGTCACGGAAATCCTGGAAAAGTTTTTTTTCCGCCGTGGAATAAATAAGCAATGTGAAATGTATGATTATGAATTATATTTATAAGTCCCGTGGTCATTCACCGGCAACAAATTTACAAATAAAGCAATGAAGCCTTTTATTTAATTATCTGTTATTATAAATGGTAATTTTTTCGTGATTATCTCTTACTGTATAGGTTGTGAAATGTTTACAAATATATTATGCTACACTTTTTGACATACGAGTTAAATTCAATTTGTATTATCGGTAATAAATAACCCGCAGTACTTAATGTATCAAGTAAAATAGAAATCAGACAAACCAGTTAGTAAGTTTGTTGAAGTTAATCCTTTTTGTCTATTACGATGCACGCGCAGTAATACACGTTATTTTATTGTCAATAATTAATATTTATCCTCTGCAGTGATTCAATTGAAATCGTCTCTAAATTTGTATTTCGGATTCAAACTCTGTAGCTTAAATTCGAGATTCGAGAACATGAACTGAGTTGTTTTTAAATAAATGTCTGACATGCTATGAAAAGAATACTAGTTATTTTTTCTTGTCAAAATTTTTCGTTCATTTATCCAGACACATTTATAATACATGGAGTGTGGTGTGAATACATCAACAGATTGTTTTTAATAACAGTTCTGTTCATTGAGATGAAAAATCATATTATACAATAGTTTTGAATGTCATTATTGCATTCTTTTTGAAATATTAAAGTATTGTTTTAAATCATCGCCCTCGTAGGTGAATGGATAAAGCACCCGATTCATGAGCCGAGGATCACGGGTTCGATGCCCGTGGTGGTTACAACATTTTTAAAATTTTTATTCATTCGTATTGTAGCCGGGACATGAACCCAAAACGTTTGACCTAACAATCTTCACATTGGG
>JAPMAE010006560.1:1728-12307 GCA_036584705.1 Rhyacophila sp. 25_7 | reverse complement strand
AAACACCAATTTATCGGTTATCATTCACTTCAAGTTTGTGTTCATGTAAATTTGACTAAAATCATTAAAACACGTTTTTTGTAAATCCTAAAAAAAATGTGTGGATTAACCCCTTTTATTTAAACACAGCCGGTATGCTCCGGCGTAGGGCGTGACATGGTCTAAGAAAAAAGAAGATTTATTTTAAATCTTACTGAAACAAGCTTTAAAAACAACGTGATATTTAGGTTAAAAAAATATTCCAAGGTTTGCACTCAAACTTGACACTCATATCAAACAAATGACCATAAACATAAATACAAACTACGTACGTTATACGGCTGGACTGGATAAATGAGTTGCTTTTATTATATTCCTACAATATATTATTTTTAAAAAGAGGGGAGTTATTCATATTGTTTTCTGGGGATCATTAGTGATTGTTTCAAACTCCACCCCTCCATAAGTAAAGTACAGCCAAACCTTCCAGGTTATTTATTTTTTCAGAGACGCTATCTGACAGATAAGGCCATACAAATCACTCTGAATAACGAAGGGTTGCCAATGTTGCAAATAATGTTGCCTACTGTGCGATTTTTTATTTTATTTTCCCCTGGAATGAATGCGTATGACAGGTTTTTTAGACTAAATGCTACGAATGGAAAATCATGTGCCTATTTGGACGGAGCCAGAAAAAGGTTTCTTCTGCTTCCGTTAAGCCAATATATTCATTAAAAAATATATTTTTAATATTACGCTGTCAAAGTAGGTAAACCATTTCCTTAATAGAATAATGTCTCTGTTTATGAAATTATGTATATGTTTTTTCTTGAAAATAAAAGCGTTTGACATATATACAATATACTCGTAGTTAGTCGATTATATTGATTTCTTGCAATCTATTATAAATGAATATTTTTCGATAGAAAAGAATAGTAATACTTAATTCTTGTCTATTCAATCTATTTTTTTAAATTACAACGGTCATGAATATTCTTTATTAAAATATAAAAATTTAAAAAAAACTTTTTAAATAATACAATTAATTTTCTCAACTGTTAAACCTTAGTGGACAGCCTTTTTTTGTGATTCCATATACGCCATGAGATAGAGCATATGGGATCTTTACAGTAAAAATATTTTATTAACAAGTATTTTTTACATGTAACATTTATTAATTATTAGCTCAACCGTTTTGGGTTTTTCCCTTTTTTTTCACCACTTACTCACCAATATTTGCAGCCACGATTGTGCGCGGCCGCCTTCCTGACACCGCACGAAAGAATATTTGATTTAAATGCCTAATTTTATCTTAACCACTCCCATACCAGAGCTGCATAGGATGGTCTCACCATGCACCGAAGTGCGAAAGAAATTTTAATATCTTGGCTACAATAAAAATTAATAAACCAGGGTTGGCCAACTTTTCACATACCATGCGCCAATTTTATTCACATACGAGTTCAGATGCGCCATACAGCTGAAACACCTTTTCTACTTTCTTACGTTCACAGTTGAACATAGTAATATTAAAAAGCACAACGATGCAATGCGCCACTTATAATCATACAATACGCTACAGGTTGGCCACCCTTGTAATAAATGTTTGAAAATAATTTGCGACGAGCAACGGGACTTGAACCCGCGAACCCCACATGCTAAGCGAACGCGTTATCCACTAGCCTAACGAGCCGTTATTTTGAAATAATATTTATTTAGCTATATATTGGGCGTTGGACTTGGCTTGGTCATGTGCTGAGAAGGCCTGAATCGCATCTCAACCAGGCATGCCTCTTCTTCGTGTCAACTGGATTCCGTCGTCCCGGGAGGCCGCTGAACACCATATAGAGGTATATTCGACGGCGTTGCGGGACACCGGCATGACGTGGGAGGATGCAAAAGAACTGGCCAATGACAGAGATTTATGGAGGCAGAATGTGGTGTCCATATGCTCCGGCTAAGGGGCGTGACATACCAAAAGAAGAAAAAAATATACATATTAGTGTTCTTTTAGCATATTTATCTTCAGTTCTTGGTAGTATAATTTAATTCTGAAAGCTTCCATAGGGATAGTTCTCACTAAACTTTGAAATAATATGAATTTACGGTTATACATAAATTAATATCAATAGTGATTTATTTATTTTTCTAATAGTTTACAATAGTTTTATATACAACACTTTAAGGTTGAAATACTCCACCTAATAACACTAATTTTCATCGCTGTATAGGTAGGTCACCGTGAAAGACGAACAAGTTAGTAAATGTCCGCAAATTTTTATATATTATGTTTTGTAACATTAACAAGGCGAGTGGGTTTATTTTTATAGTATAAATAAGCTTTTTTGAACGCCAAATAATCTTTGCAACTTCCAAATGAATGTTTTGATTTTGTCGCAAAAATCATTGACAGAAGTTTAATTTTCGGAAGAAAAATAAAATAAAATCACATTCTTTGAAGGACCAATGTACGAGAGGGTCTAGCCTAGTGGGTCCGTGGGGTGTGTTTAGTTGACAGTTTCGAGTGGGCGAAATGAGACTTGTTAAATATAACCCTCTTCCCTTTTTAAACACTTTCTCCATCTCGGAATATATTGTATGTGGTATTTCTCAAAACTCATTTTCGTTACTCGTAATGGTCGGGTTTCTTGAACCGCGAAGTGTAAATTAGCAATTTGCAAACATTTTTTTTTCTTTTACATAATAAACTAAAAACGATAAATTTTTCAAATTAGAATTCCTTTCAGTATTTTTTATATGGAATAAACGGTAACTTTATTAAAGTATTATTCATTTTTCTGTGCGCGCGACATATTTCATTGGTCTTATAAAAACTGAAATTTTCTTTTTAAAAAAGTCTCAAGAGTCTAAAATAGTTGTAAAATACAGTCATATAAAAGTATATCACTGGTTGTAATAATACTAATTAATACCAAGTTTTACCGGGCTCCTTAAATATTTTCTCTTAGACGAAATATTAGACGTCTTATTTTTGTTAATCCTGTACTAATATGACAGAGCGATAAAAACACGTCCTAATAAAAATGCGATCGAACAACCACTGTCAAAAAAATTAAAAGTGTACCTGTACGACCTCATGCATACATAATACCACGCAGACAGATAAATGAATAATAATATACTACCCTGACGTATGCAACATCTTAAAGACATAAAAACACATACTCAATTCATATAGTGACTGCACGGAACAATAATTCTTGCATACTGTACCTTACGCTATACGCTTGTTCTAACAGATTCAAGCTTAATAAATATGAGAATAAAATTATGGAGTTACAAAGCAACATTGTTTATTCCCTATCTTAATCCTTATAAATCTCGTTTACATAATGCGATTCACACAAAGATTTCCGCCCAGGAAAAAAATTAACAAGGAAATAATTCACCGAGTTATACAAAAGTGTGGATGATTCTATTAGAAGATTCCAGCCACCGATTATAAACGAACAAGTTCGAATACATATAAAATATTCATTATCTTATTGCACTGACAAAGTTGAATAATCGTCAATCATCATGTCAACTAATCGAATCCATATCCATATTGTCTAAATTTACATAAAAAAATGTAATATTACACTAATTTGCAATTTTTTTCATTTTTCTGTTGTTTTGAAATAAATACATATATTGGAACGCATTTTTTTTGGAGATTACGAAAATAACATTGAAAAATCCGTAATACGTCAGGATTATACACAAATTACGAAAATGTAAAAAACGCATTTTTAGTCACATTGATAAATCACAACGTTGTTTTCTCCCCCCAGTTATTCATACTCAACATTTTTGCATCTCTAGTCACAGTATCCGCATACTTCATTACGGGGCGGTCAACGAATTGAGTGCTTCTGAAGTTCCTTCAAACACATTCTTGAGGGTTCCAGATTTATCTCACCTTACAACATGATCCACCCATTTGAGTCCTTTTTTGCTCAAGATATCCACTATGTTGGGGCCAAATTGCTCACAAAGGTCAGCATTAGTATAATATCCTTAGTTTTTTTTTTTTAAATCGTCCGAGTATTTTATATTTGAATACCTGCATGCCCCCTCTGTTTCTCCATCAGGCTTCAAATGTTACATTCATACAAAACTATAGGTTTAACGATCTCATTATACACCCGGAATTTTGTTTTTTTCTCGTCTATTGAAGATGTGTAATTTTATTTCTAATATATTCTGTGGTGGAGTATGTAAATATCTAAAATAAAGGGTGAGCTTTAGCTAATATATAGAAGTGATTGGAATCGTTATTAATGTCGTAACTCTATAAGAGTATAAATATTGTTTATCTATCTTAACAGATATAATTATGTATATGTATAATCGTTTATAAAACGACAAATTTATAGCGATCTGCAAAAATGTTATCAAATAAATAAAAGTTGTGAATCCGTACTGGAATCGCTTAGTGCATTAAAGTGTATTCATCTTTGCAGATGGCGAAATTGTACCTAAAACCATTATTCAAACCAGTTTACTTTATTGAGAAATTTGCACTTATATGGCGCAATACATTAGTTTCCTTTCTGATCTTTCGGATTGCTTACTCTTGCTTAGGTTTTGTTGCAGGAAAAGCAGGAATTTAAAATGTAATAATTACTTAAAGGTTTTTAGAAATTAACAGTTTACTTTTTATAAAGAGTAAATATTATTTGTATGGTTCACAATAATAATAGATCAAGTCCATGAATATAGATCATGAGATATTTAGAACGAAAGTTAAAAACCTTTTGTAAAATCCATAGATGTTTTCACTGTAAATAAATAACATATTCTGATAATATATCAATGAATTTTGGTAGATATTTGAAATATAGAAGATAACTGAACGTTTTTTAATACTGGAACATTCAATCAAAAGAAAATGGACATAGTTCACTATTATTCTGAAGATTTTCCTCATGAAAATCAAATGTTTTAAAGAAATGCAATATAGAACAAACTTATAAAAATTAAATTAATCATATGCAGCCTCATCATTTTCCAAATCTTCCTCACTTCAGTCACATTGTTCAAACCTTTGAGTGTGACTTTAATGTAGGAAGCTGTTTAAAGATGAATATGTGGAAGCAATTCAAGCATATCTTTCTTTTAACATCAGTTACCACTCGGAAGATTGGTGTATAACGGATGTTAGACGATTTTGTCTCACTAACCAAGTCTTCCGTGACCACATGTATCAAATATAATTTTGATTTTGAGAAAAAACTAAAAAAAAAATATTATTGGCTGCAAAAAATATACTTTCCAGTAATTCTGTGGACTGTATACCATGTATGGATCCATGAGTAGCAAGATTTATCAAAACTACAAAAAATCACATTACACTTTTATATATTTGAATCATGAATATAAATTTTAAATGATGACATTTATTTTATTGCTCTGGTGCCACAACCTCATGTCTACTGTAAAATTCCGCAAGCCATCTTTAGGCATTTTTGTTTCTAGCTCTGTGCCTTCAGCTGTATACAGAAAACTCATAGTAGAATACATCTATCTATACACACGTGTGGATTAGAAGTTGAATGCCAATAGAAGTTCTTTAAAATATTCTTGAGATAGGTAGTTTTAAATACAGTGGAACCTCGTTTAACGAGCACCTCGCATAACGAGCGAAACAAATTGTAAAAAAAAACTCCCTTAACGAGCGTCGTTTCGCATAACGATTGACGAGGAGAATACTGGGAAGTCCCGGATTGTAAAACCAAAACACAATCACTTGTTTATAACTAGTTGATTGGACTCAGATACCAATACTCGCCATGTAGTCAACGAGGTTATGTCTTTAGCCAACATCATGGGGCTGAATGTGGAGAATAATCATATCGATGAGCTTGTCGAAGAGCACAGCCATGAGCTGACTACCGAAAATCTTATGGGGTTGTATTGTGTTTCACAACAAAAAGCCGTGGAGGAGAGTTTAAGGGTAGAAAACAGAGTTAACACCTTTTGCATGGGAAACTGTTGCATCATACATTCAAAAGCATAAACCTAATATAATAAGGCAGTTGGTATGCAAGCTGTAAATTTATTTAATGGTTATATTATTAAGTTAAAAACTTATATAGCTTTCTAATTAAAAAAATTAGGTACGAGTGTCATAAATAATAACGATGTATAATGTTGTTTGAATATACGTTATAATTTTCTTTGAGTATTTTTTTCGGCATGATCGTATTTTACATTGATTAATGTTGGAAAAAATTATTCGTTTAACGTGTGTTTTGCATTACGAGTAAGATTCTGGAACGAAAAATGCTCGTTAAGCGAGGTTTCAGTGTATTTATAAGTATAATAATACTTTCAATACCCCTGGCATGCAATAAAAAAAAGCAACATAATTTATCACAAAACTTTAAATGAAACGAAACTGTTTCCTTTTAAGATTAATAACGAAAATTATAATCAACGTAACTTTCAACAAATCAACTAAAAAAACAATGTATTTGTATCAGGGTTGGACGTTCGTGATTGCTACGGTGTTCGCCGCCCGCTCGCAAACGCCACAGCACTACTCGATACATTGTTTTCCCCGGGTCCCGAGCACGAACTTAAAAGTTGTGTACACGCGCTCAGGGCCGGATAAGTAATGGGGGCGATAAATAACAATTCAGAGTAGATGGAGGTGTGTGATTCTCCACAAATTGTAAGCCACCTAGCACAGGGATAAGGAATCTAAGATGGTTTTGAGCAACCTCAAAAGGGGAATGATTTCATTTTAAGTATGTTTACATTTGTATCACATTCAAACAATATTTATTTGATAGAAATGTTTTTACGTAATTTTAAATAAAAACCAAAGTAAATAATCATTTATAAAGTAAATACGAATTCAGTTTTCCTATATAATATCACACTTGTTTTAAATGTCTATAAAATTAATCATAACATTTTTTTCATACCGACCACGTTTAGGCAAAAGGGATTAACTCTCTCAAAACAAATTTTATAGGAGACACAAAAAACGTTGTTTAATGAATGTTAGCCACATTTTTAGTCACATTAACACAAACTTGAAATGCATGTTGACCAATAAATTGCTGTCTTATTTTCTTCATCTGATAATAAAACAAGTTATTTTAGGAAAATCGTTAAAAACGAAGGTTAATGCTTTTTTCTTTAACACACAAACTTAGTAAATCATTCTTTTTTTCATAATCTAAAGCTGAATTTCGATAATAATTCGATATTTTCGGCATAATTCTTTTTGACATAACGTGAATTTAGTTGTGTATATTATGATTTTAATTTTACATTTTTAAAAAATTGAGGGTTAAGCCTTTTTGCCTAAACAGGGTCGATATATATTTAATACAATCGTTCCTGACATCTTACAGTGGTGTCCAAAAAAAGTCTAATACAGGGGCTTAATACCTTTTCATCCTAGTAGGCCATATGTACTAATTAGTGAATCAATAAGGCAGCATATTCTCTTTGATAAAACTATCCCGCAATGTAAAACTAACCTGTCGTTAGCTGTACTGTCACGAAAAACAATGCATATGTTAAATGTAATTATATCGGCTATCGATATCTTTCATTCGAGTGAGTTTAAGTTTAAGCGGATTTTCTTTTTTATTAACTTTTTAGCTTCTGTGCTAATTATTTATTGGTTGCATTTAATTTTATAATTTTAATATCTCCATATTGTCAACGCGTTAAACTATTAATTTGCAATGTCCTTAATATGTAAAAAAAATACCGAAATAAAATAAACACGCAGACTCGAATACATAGTATCATTAAAAAAACAAAGATTTATAAACAAACGTTAGTCAATAAAAGCAAAGATGTGGTTATAAGGCGGTACTGATGAGCTTAGAAGGTCGCAGGTTCTACACCTCTGGATTAACGTCTCTGGGAAAATATCAGGTAAATAAAATATTTGCACAGGTTTTTTTCTAACAGATTATGTGCCAGAAGCGAGTTAACTAGCACAATTTAAAACGTAGTTTGTTAGGCAAATTTAATTATTTTGTATGATTTGAAATATGAAAACGAAGAGAAATTACAGAATATGATCATTAAAAACAAAGTAATAACAAAGAGACATTCAATATAGTTTAAAAAAAAAATATTAAGATTATATATTTGCTTAAAAATTTACAGCTTGCAGAGTCGTAACATTATGTATGGCATAGAAAATATTAACGATGGCGTATGAACGACTCATTGTTATTCTATTAGTATTTATGTATTGCTAATTCATAGGACTGTAGCTAAAACATATTTTAATTTGTAAACACTTTTAATGTGACAAAGAATGTTTAAAAACGTTGATTGCATATCGTTTTAAGCATTTCCGACGAATTTAACCTTTGATGTTTTCTGATTTGTTTGCTGATTTACCCTAAAGGCGCGACCGAGGTTTTTAACATGAGGGTGCGGGCTTTATTACGCTATTGTGACCCGCAAATGGTGAAGATGTACGCTGTTCGTGTCCAGATGTCCAGCCGCACATAACTCATACCACGCCGTGATGGCCGATTAAGGATATGCGAGAGAAACTGCAGAGGCCATGCTGATTACAAAAGAAATAACTTATTTACTTTTCTATATTATTTTATCAAACAATGGAAGGTTTGTCTGCAATGATATTATATAATTAATATAATATAAGTGATCAAAGATGTTTGGTGAAAATCAATTTAAATTATGTATTTTCATTCTTTTGTCGTCGTTTTACTGGCCGAAGGCATTGTCAAAAACGGCGATCTTGAGAAAAATGATTTTCAATGTTTGAGTCTCTACATATACTTAAAAATAATAAATTAGGGGAACTGGTTGACGTTTTTTTTTCAGAATTAGAATAAACCTAGAAACACTCAATCAGATCAGCCAAACAATCTTTATTCGATTTAATGTATTTTGCCAGTAATAACACATTCAATATCGACATTAATATGTATCACATAAAAAGTATATGGTATAAGGCTAAACTTGATTTACCTGACAATAGAGCGTACGAAAATTTACCGATCTGCATTATTAGGTCAAAACGGTTATTTTTCGTTTTTTGTTAGTATATTGACGATATATTGTAGATCAGCGGTCACCGAACTACTATCTGCGGGCTGGATCCGGCCCTCTAAAGATTTTCATTCGGCCTCCGACTTTTATTTATTAATATTATATAAGAAATAATAATTTTGTAAAATTTTATGAACATATAATATAGATACACATGCAATGAATGTTTTCAATAAAAATAATTTTAGGTTTGGCCCCCATGTTTTTAAAAAATTCAATCAAGCCCGGCTTGGTGACCTCTGTTGTATATATATCATTATCACATACTCGTAATATTGAAAATATAAACTTTTGTGTAATTTTTCAATAGGCAATACTATAACGTATTGTTACAAATTAATTAGTACATACTCGTATTTCGATGTCCTTACGTAAGCAAAACCTACGGTAAATTGTAGAAAACCACATGTTTGCCCTTTTGCTTCAATAACTCAATGAATATATTGACTGGTTGTGAGAATGAGGGTTGCGAGTTTGATATATTTATCAACTAATAACTCTACTGTGCAGACCATGTATGAAAGGATGTTTTGTAAAACCGAATTTTAAGTTTATATTTAAAATATCTGTTAAAACGTATATTCCTTTATAAATTTACATTTATAGTTAATTTATTAAGTGGTATTTGTTCGCAAATAATGAAGATATGATGACACTGAATAAAACTCAAAACTTCCACTAACATGAAAATAAAAAGTATGCAAAATTAATGAATTCGGTCAATATTAGATGGGTTGCGATAAAATGCTCGAAATACTGAAATAAGTCACATATTTGAATAAAAGTATATATAATCAAAATAATTAAATGTATTAGAAAAGTTGTTTACATTTGTTTTCACTTGACTCTTAACGAGTATAATTAAATTGATATTATCATCAAATAATCATCTCATTACCTTCTGTGCTGATACTATTTTATTGTTAGGGAGGCCTTAGAATATAGTATAGAAATTCAGAAAATCAACAACCCTTAGTGAGTACAATTATATACAAGTATCTATTATCATAAAATTAATATATAATCTTCTCAGTAACTTCCTTGCTAATTGCATTTGACTGTTGGGAAGTTCTCAGAATATATATTATAATATATAGTACGAGTACAGCATGCAAAAAACAACAAGCCGTTAAGCAAAATGTAAACAACTTTTCTAGAATATTTAATTAGTTTTTCATTATACTCGTATAAATTTAAAATAATTTATTTCATTATTTCGAGCAATTTTCTATTCAAGATTTTTTTTTTCGAGCAATTGTTTTCTAGTAATATTCGCCAAACCCTTATTAGATGAATCACTTTTAACTAGAGAATGAACAGATTATTCAAGCCTAAGACTCATTTTTTTTAAAATTCAATATACGTTTCAAGATGGAGCATATGGAATGTTCATACCATTACGATTTTATTAACATACATTTATTTACGAGTAATAGATGTTAATTTATTAGCTCAGCCGTTTGGGGTTCGTGTCCTGGCTACAATACAAATTTATAACCATTTGTAAAATTTGCGACCAGCATTGGCCTTGGACTCT